>SDVV010000722.1:0-29407 GCA_016164225.1 Gammarus roeselii
ATATATATAGATATATTCTCGATTCTTTACTTTTTAATTGGACCATTGATTTAAAGAAAGGACGTATGGTCACCGACGTTTACGCCTTCATGACAATATACGGCTTCGACTGACATTTCTTAAAAACCATGTGAGTAGAAAATGTCCGACATGAGGTTGTATATTACATTGATAACACATTGTTTGACGCACGCTGACACCAATTTATAACTAACTGCATAGTAATCTTGACATGTTTCACATGCGCAGGACAAAATCATTTCAATGAGTCATAACAGATTGGTATAAAAAATAAACGGATTTCTACATGAACAATATAATTGAAATTTGATCATATTAAAAGGGGAAAAATGAAGGTATCTATACAAGGAAACTGATGAACCATAAATAGTTGCCACGGTAAATTGCATAGCGGAAGTATATTACAATTCAAGAATTTCTGCATGTACGAGTTCAAACATGTATATTATTGGTTTGCGTTTGAAGGTAGCTATACTTCTACCCGTCCATATATCTATGGCAATCGAATTCCATGTTGTATCAGCTCTGTATTTTAAAATAGTTGGGACTGTGTTGACGAGTTACGGGGAATTTGCAGATCCTCATAGTTACGAAGGTCATTCATGAGATTATGTCTATCGAAAAAATTGTTATCAGTGAAGGTTAAAAGATTCAATGCTTTGTAGACAAACACCGTTGCGGAAAAGTTGGCGGTGTGACACAGAGGCAACGTGTGGTCACGTCTGCTAGCATGAGATAGTGTTCTGATGACACGCTTTTGACTAAGAACAGAAGATTTTATGGTTGGTTGTGTAGGTAGAAGCGTACACGTTTACACAATACGTCAGGAAGGGATGAATAAGGCTGTTGTAATTGGATAATTTTTCGGCAACATCTGAAACTTGATCTTTCCAGTTAAGTCTCTGATCTACTATTACACCGATAAACTTGATTTTTGCTACATATGCCACCGGCTGACCTTTCAATTCTACTTGTGTTTTAGGAATGGGTATTATCTTCCTGAAAAAAATCATGACCTATGTCTTGTCGACATTCAGCGTCAGCAAGTTGGATGCGAACCAGTTGGAAATGTGAACCAATTGATGATTCATATTAGTAATAGTATCATTGACAAATTTTTTTGTCGAATAAACTGTGATATCATCTGTAAAAAGTACTGAGGATAACATGTCGTTGGTGTTTCCAATGTCATTAATATAGATAAGGAAGAGCGAAGACCCAAGGATCGACCCTTGCGGTACTCCTTTATTTGGCGTACCGACAGAAGATGATTGTTTATTCCAACTCACAAGGTGTTTTCTATCGAAAATGTAACATTTTATCCTAGTCTTATCAATAAAACTTACTCCATAATGATGAAATTTTGCTACCAAAATCTCATGACTAACGCAATCGAAGGCGCTGCTAAGATCCATGAAAGATACAACAGTTGCTTTTCCACTGTCAAACCCACCAACCACGTCTACTGCAAATTTTAATGGAGAATGCTATGTATTCCTGAAAGCTTGCAAGATAAATGAATTTTGGCTACGTAGGTTAGTAGAGACAATGAGTATGTAGTCTAGCATATATATATTTTTAAACTTGACTTAAGATGGGCAGAACTGATATTGGGTGATAAATTTTTATATCAGTTTTGTATTTTTTTTTTGAATTGGACTAATTTCAGCGATTTTGAGTGCATCAGGAAAAAATGCGCGCATGAGTCACTAATTGAAAAGTTGGGTCAAGGGACTACAATAGTCCTAGATATAGATTCAATTACATTGGCTGGAATGTTATCCCAGCCAGTCCTGAACTTTTTTTAAACAATTAATGATTACTTTTACTTTGTTTGGGTCGGTAGCGATAAAGAGTGGCTGTTCATGAATTGAATTCACTAAATAATGTTTAAAGTGGACGTTGTTGCTAGTAATTGATTCATTTAGAGTATTATAAATGTTTTTGAAGTAAAACATGTGGAATCGTTTGTGGATCAGTGATGACTTCACCTTCAATAATAATTGAATCCGAATTACTCGGTTTATTTTTCCTAGAACGTTACTAATGATTTTCCAGACCTTTTTTGATATTATCTTGAATGGTTTCAATCAGATTTTGGATATACTTTTTCAGAGAAATAATCGTCACTTTAGTGAACTTATATTTTGTATTGTTTAATTCACCTCTACTAGTGATGGGATGCCTTGGATATCTACAGTACAGGCTGTCCTCTGTTTGGGCGACAAGTGAAGCAGGCGTCATCCACGGATTTTCAGCTTGTTTGTGGCTAAGCTTTTTTGTTGTAAGCGGGAAATGCACCTCGAACAGTTCAATGAATATACTATATGACTGCGTGAGAGCATCGTTTGAGTTAACTGTGGATAGTATCTCATCAAAGTCGTACGCTCCCAGCGCCTCTTTAAAGCTTTGAATGTTACGGTCGCTATATTAACGATAGGTAATTATAGTCGGATTACGGGGTTCGTGAGAATTTGAGTTTGAATGAAAATTGGGTATTGGTCGGAGACGTCGGAAATGATCACAGCTGCACGAGTTACACTATTAACATCGTTGGTGAAAAAAATTACTATTATAGTGGCGGATCCAGCAGCTGTACGCGTTGGTTTAGTAATTAATGGGTACAGACCAAGTGAAAGGAAATTATTACAATAGTCAGCAAATGAATTCGATCTATGATACTGAAGCAGATTAACGTTGAAATCAACCATAATAAACACTTCGTTATGGGCTACATCCAGGTCACTGAAAAATTCATTCATCTATGGCGAAAAATGATCTATCGATATTTCAAAGGCTCTAACGTGAGCTATACATATTTTTTTAACTTCGTTGTCACAATGATTGTCGAGAAAAAAGTCTCAATTTCTGGCCTGATGAAAGAGAGTTTGGGTCTCGTTACAACAGTCAGCCTGTCATTTATAAATAAACAAAGTTGCAGAGCGGGTGTACAGATGTCGATGGCAAGAGACATTTTGTCATTTGACATTTTCTGTCCCGTCTCAGACAGCCTCAGAGCGAGTGTTCAGATGTCGATAGCAGGAGACAATTTGCCGTTTGCCATCTTCTGTTTCATCCGAATGAGCAACTGCGAGCGGGTGTACGGATGACGGCGGAAAAAAAAAATCCCGAAGCTACAAGTTCAATGTCCTTTAAATAAACTTCAGGAACCTTCAGTCGCTGAGCAGGGTGAGAACACCAAAGAGGATCGTGCATGCCTACTAGGAGTCCTGCAAAGCAGGATAACAACACCATTAGAAAGGCTTGTATGCTTCTAGGTTACATTGTCCAGTAGCTCAATGCGTTACGGGTGAACCATTGCGCAGCCAGCTACGACACAATTCGTAATGACAGCCGTTAACAAAACTATCACAATAGCGTTGAGCAGCCAGCTACGGCACAATTGGAAATACCAATTGTCGATCACTATTTAAGGAGCGTTGAACGGCCAGGTACGGCATAATTGGCAATACCAGTTGTCAACGACTATTTAAGGAGCGTTAAACTGCCAACTACGGCATAATTGGCATTACCAGTTGTCAACGACTATTCAGGGAACGTTGAACAGCCAGCTACGGCACAATTTGCAATATCAGTTGTCAACCACTATTTAAGGAGCGATGAGCAGCCGGCTACGGCACAATTGGCAACACCAGTTGTCAACCACTATTTTAGAAGCGTTAACAGCCAGCAACGGCACAATTGGCAATACCAGTTGTCAACCACCATTTATGGAGCGTTAAACAGCCAGCTACGGTACAATTGGCTATACCAGTTGTCAACCACTATGTAAGGAGCGATGAGCAGCCGGCTACGGCACAATTGGCAACACCAGTTGTCAACCACTTTTTAGTGAGCAATAAACTGCCGGCTACGGCACAATTGGCAATACCAGTTGTCAACCACTTTTTAAGGAGCGTTAACAGACAGCTACAGCACAATTGGCAATGCCAGTTGTCAACCACTACTGAAGGAGCGGTAAACAGCCAGCTACGAAACAATTGGCAATACCAATTGTCAACCACTATTTAAGGAGCGTTAAACAACCAGCCACGGCACAATTGACAATACCAGCTGTCAACCACTATTTAAGGAGCGTTGAGCAGCCAGCCACAGCACAATTCTCAATACCAGTTGTCAACCACTATTTGAGGAGCGCTAACAGCTAGCTACGGCACAATTGGCAATACCAGTTGTCAACCACTATTTACGGAGCGTTAACAGCCAGCTACGGCACAATTGGCAATACCAGTTGTCAACCACTATTTCAGAAGCGTTAACAGCCAGCTACGGCACAATTGACAATACCAGTTGTCAACCACTATTTAAAGAGCGTTAACAGCCAGCTACGGCACAATTGGCAATACCAGTTAACAACCACTATGTAAGGAGCGATGAGCAGGCGGCTACGGCACAATTGGTAATACCAGGTGTCAACCACTATTTGAGGAGCGTTAACAGCCAGCTACGGCACAATTGGATATACCAGTTGTCAACCACTATTTAAGGAGCGTTAAACAGCCAGCTACGGCAAAATTGGCAATACCAGTTGTCATCCACTATTTAAGGAGCGTTAACAGCCAGCTACGGCACAATTGGCTTTACCAGATGTCAACCACTATTCAAGATGCGTTAACAGCCAGCAACGGCACACTTGGCGATAAAAGTTGTCAACCACTATTTGAGGAGCATTAACAGCCAGCTACGGCAAAATTGGCAATACCAGTTGTCATCCACTATTTAACAAGTGTTGAACAACCAGCCACGGCACAATTGGCAATACCAGTTGTCAACCACTCCTTGATGAGCGTTAACAAACAGTTACAGCCCAATTGGCAATACCAGTTTTCAACCACTATTTAAGGAGCGTTAACAGTCATCTACAGCCCAATTGGCAATACCAGTGGTCAACCATTATTTAAGAAGCGTTATCAGCCAGCTACGGAACAATTGACTATACCAGTTGCCAACCACTATTTAAGAAGCGTTAACTGCCAGGTACGGCCCAATTGGCAATACCTGTCTTCAACCACTATTCAAGGAGCTCTAAACAGCCAGCTACGGCACAATTGGCAAAACCAGTCGTCAACCACTATTCAAGGAGCGTTGTGCAGCCAGCTACGGCACAATTGGCAACACCAGTTGTCAACCACTATTTAAGGAGCGTTAACAGCCAGATACGGCACAATTGGCAATACCAGTTGTCAACCACTATTTAAGGAGCGTTTACAGCCATCTACGGCACAATTGACAATACCATTTGTAAACAGTATTTGGGGAGCATTAACAGTCAGCTACGGCACAATTGGCAATACCAGTTGTAAACCACTATTTAATGAGCGTTAACAGCCAGTTACGGCACAATTGGCAATACCAGTTGTCAACCACTAATTAAGAAGCGATAAAAAGCCAGCTAAGGCACAATTGGCAATACCAGTTGTCAGCCACTATTTGAGGAGCATTAACAGCCAGCTACGGAACAATTGGTCATACCAGTCGTCAACTACTATTTAAGGAGCGTTAAACAGCCAGCTACGGCACAATTGGCAATACCATTGGGCAACCACTATATAAGGAGCGTTGACAGCCAGCAACGGCATAATTGGCAATACCATTTGTCAACCACTATCTGAGGAGCGTTAACAGCCAGCTACGGCACAATTGGCAATACCAGTTGTCAACCTCTATTTAAAAAGCGTTAACAGCCAGCTACGGCACAATTGGCAATACCAGTTTTCAACCACTATTTGAGGAGAGTTAACAGCCATTTACGGCCCAAATGGCAATAACAGCCGTCAACCGCTATTTCAGGAGCGTTAACAGCCAGCTACAGCACAAATGACTATACCAGTCGTCAACCACTATTTAAGGAGCTTTAAACAGCCAGCAACGGCACAATTGGCAACACCAGTTGTCAACCACTATTCAAGGAGCGTTAACAGCCAGCTACGGCACAATTGACAATACCATTTGTCAACCATTATTTATGGAGCGACAACTGGTATCGCTTCTTAATTAGTGGTTGACAACTGGTATTGCCAATTGTGCCGTAACTGGCTGTTAACGCTCATTAAATAGTGGTTCACAACTGGTATTGCCAACAACTATTTAAGGAGCGTTAACATCCATCTACGGTACAATTGGCAATACCAGTTGCCAACCACTACTTAAGGAGCGTTAACAGCCAGCTACGGCACAATTAGCCAAACCAGTTGTCAACCACTATTTAAGGAGCGTTGAGCAGCCAGCTACGGCCCAATTGGCAATACCAGTTGTCAACCACAATTTAAGGACCGTTAACAGCCAGCTACGGCACAATTGGCAATACCAGTTGTCAACCACTATATGAGGAGCGTTGACAGTCAGCAACGGCATAATTGGCAATACCAGTTGTCAACCACTATTTAGGGAGCGTTAACAGTCAGCTACGGCCCAATTGGCAATACCAATTGTCAACCACTATTTAAGTAGCGTTTACAGCCAGATTTGGCACAATTGGCAATACAAGTTGTCAACCATTATAGAAGAAGCGGTAAACAGCTAGCTACAGCACAATTGGCCATACCAGTTGTCAACCATTATTTAAGGAGCGTTAACAGCCAGCTACTGCACAATTGGCCATACTAATTGTCAACCACTATTTGAGGAGCGTTAACAGCCAGCTACGGCACAATTGGCAATACCAGTTGTCAACCACTATTTAGGAAGCTTTAAACAGCCAGCTACGGCACAATTGGCAACACCAGTTGTCAACCACTATTTAAGGAGCGTTAACAGCCAGCTACGGCACAATTGACAATACCAGTTGTCAACCAATATTTATGAAGCGTTAACAGCCAGCTACGGTACAATTGGCAATACCAGTTGCCATCAACTGTTTAAGGAGCGTTAACATCCATCTACGGCACAATTGGCAATACCAGTTGCCAACCACTATTTAAGGAGCGTTGAGCAGCCAGCTACGGCACAATTGGCAATACCAGTTGTGAACTACAATTTAAGGAGCGTTAACAGCCAGCTACGGCACAATTGGCAATGCCAGTTGTCAACCACTATATGAGGAGCGTTGACAGTCAGCAACGGCATAATTGGCAATACCAGTTGTCAACCACTATTTAAGGAGCGTTAACAGCCAGCTACGGCACAATTGGCAATACCAATTGTGAGCCACTATTTAAGGAGCGTTAACAGCCAGCTACTGCACAATTGGCCATATCAATTGTCAACCACTATTTGAGGAGCGTTAACAGCCAGCTACGGCACAATTGGCAATACCAGTTGCCAACCACTATTTGAGAAGCGATAAACAGCCAGCTACGGCACAATTGACAATACCAGTTGTCAACCACCATTTAAGAAGCGTTAACAGCCAGCTACGGTACAATTGGCAATACCAGTTGTCAACCACTATTTAAAGAGCGTTTACAGCCAGTTTCGGCACAATTGGCAATATCAGTTGCCAACCACTATTTGAGCGGCGTTAAACAGCCACCTACGGCATAATTGGCAATACCAGTTGTCAACCATAGTTCAAGGAGCGTTGAGCGGACAGCTACGGCATAATTGTCTATACAAGTTGTCAACCACTATTTAAGGAGCGTTAACAGCCAGCTACGGCCCAATTGGCAATACCAGTTTTCAACCACTATTTAAGGAGCGTTAACAGCCATCTACGGCCCAATTGGCAATACCAGTTGTCAACCACTATTTAAGGAGCGTTAGCAGCCAGCTACGGCAAAATTGACTATACCAGTTTTCAACCACTATTTAAGGAGCGTTAACAGCCATCCACGGCCCAATTGGCAATACCAGTTGTCAACCACTATATGAGGAGCGTTAACAGACAGCTTCGGCACAATTGGCAATACCAGTTGTCAACCACTATTTAAGGAGCGTTAACAGACAGCTACTGCACAATTGGCAATACCAGTTGTCAACCACTATTTAAGGAGATAGCTATCTACGGCTTAATTGACAATACCAGTTGTCATCCACTATTTAAGAAGCATTTAACGACCAGTCACGGCACAATTGGCATTACCAGTTGTCAACCACTATTTGAACAGCGTGAACACACAGTTACAGCTCAATTGGCAATACCAGTCGTCAACCATTTATCAACGAGCGTTAAGATACGCAAAAATCGGCAATACCAGTTGTCAACCACTATTTAGGGAGCGTTAACAGTCAGCTACGGTACAATTGACCATACCAGTTGTCAACCACCCTAATGAGCGTTACCAGCCAGGTACGGCACAATTGGCGATACCAGTTGTCAACCACTATTTGAGGAGCGTTGACAGTCAGCAACGGTATACTTGGCAATATCAGTTGTCAACCACTTTTCAAGGAGCGTTAACAGCCAGCTACGGCACAATTGGCAATACCAATTGTCAACCACTATTTGGGGAGCGGTAACAGCCAGCTACGGCACAATTGGCGATACAAGTTGTCAACCACTGTTTAAGGAGCTGTTAAACAGACAGCTACGGCACAATTGACAATACCAATCGTAAACACTTTTTAAGGAGCGTTCACAGACAGCTAGAGCACAATTGGCAATACCAGTTGTCAACCACTATTTAAGGAGACAACCATCTACGGCACAACTGACAATACCAGTTTTCAACAACTATTTAAGAAGCGTTGAACAACCAGCCACGGCACAATTGGCAATACCAGCTGTCAACCACTCCTTGAGGAGCGTTAACAGACAGTTACAGCCCAATTGGCAATACCACTTGTCAATCACTTTTGAAAGAGCGTTAACAGCCAGCTACGGCACAATTTACAATACCAGTTGTCAACCACTATTTATGGAGCGGTAACAGCCAGCTACGGCACAATTGGCAATACCAGTTGTCAACCACTATTTAAGGAGATAGCCATCTACGGCTTAATTGACAATACCAGTTGTCAACCACTATTTAAGAAGCGTTAAACGACCAGTCACGGCACAATTGGCATTACCAGTTGTCAACCACTATTTAAGAACCGTTAAACGACCAGTCACGGCACAATTGGCATTACCAGTTGTCAACCACTATTTATGAAGCGTTAACAGCCAGCTACGGCACAATTGGCAATACCAGTTGTCAACCACTATATGAGGAGCGTTAACAGCCAGCTACGGCGCAATTGGCAAAACCAGTTGTCAACCACTATTTAAGGAGCGTTAACAGACAGCTACAGCACAATTGGCAATACCAGTTGTCAACCACTATTTAAGAAGATAGCCATCTAAGGCTTAATTGACAATACCAGTTGTCAACCACTATTTAAGAAGCGTTAAACGACCAGTCACGGCACAATTGGCATTACCAGTTGTCAACCACTATTTGAGGAGCGTAAACACACAGTTTTAGCTCTATTGGCAATACCATTTGTCAATCACTTTTCAACGAGCGTTAAACAGCTAGCTACGCCAAAATTGGCAATACCAGTCGTCAACCACTGTTTAAGAGGCGTAAAACAACCAACCACGGCACGATTGGCAGTACCAGTTGTCACCCACTATTTAGGGAGCGTTAACAGTCAGCTACGGTACAATTGACCATACCAGTTGTCAACCACCTCAATGAGCGTTAACAGCCAGCTACGGCACGATTGGCAATTCCAGTTGTCAACCACTATTTAAGGAGCGATAAACAGCCAGCTACGACACAATTGGCAATACCAGTTGTCAACCACTATTTGAGGAGCGTTAACAGCCAGCTACGGCATAATTTGCAATACCAGTTGTCATTCAATATTTAAGAAACGTTGAGCAGACAGCTACGGCACAATTGTCAATACCAGTTGTCAACCACTATTTAAGGAGCGTTAGCAGCCAGCTACGGCACAATTGACAATACCAGTTGTCAACCACTATTTATGGAGCGTTAACAGCCAGCTACGGCACAATTGGCAATACCAGTTGGCAACCACTATTTAAGAAGCGTTAACTGCCAGGTACGACCCAATGGGCAATACGAGACTTCAACCACTATTCAAGAAGACTTTAAACAGCCAGCTACGGCACAATTGGCAAAATTAGTTGTCAACCACTATTCAAGGAGCGTTGAACAGCCAGCCACTGCACAATTGGCAATACCAGTTGTTAACCACTATTTAAGGAGCGTTAACAGCCAGATACGGCACAATTGGCAATACCAGTTGTCAACCACTATTTAAGGAGTGTTAACAGCCATCAACGGCACAATTGACAATACCAATTGTCAAACAGTATTTGGGGAGCATTAACAGTCAGCTACGGCACAATTGACAATACCAGTTGTAAACCACTATTTAATGAGCGTTAACAGCCAGTTACGGCACAATTGGTCATACCAGTCGTCAACTACTATTTAAGGAGCGTTAAACAGCCTGGTACGGCACAATTGGCAATACCATCGGTCAACCACTATATAAGGAGCGTTGACAGTCAGCAACGGCATAATTTGTCAACCACTATCTGAGGAGCGTTAACAGCCAGCTACGGCACCATTGGCAATACCAGTTGTCAACCACTGTTCAAGGAGCGACGACAGCCAGTTACGGCACAATTGGCAATACCAATGGTAAACCACCATTTAATGAGCGGTAAACCGCCAACTACGGCATAATTGGCAATACCAGTTGTCAACCACTATTTAAGAAGAGTTGAGCAGACAGCTACGGCACAATTGTCAGTACCAGTTGTCAACCTCTATTTAAGAAGCGTTAACAGCCGGCTACGGCACAATTGGCAATACCAGTTTTAAACCACTATTTGAGGAGAGTTAACAGCCATCTACGGCCCAAATGGCAATACCGGTCGTCAACCACTATTTAAGGAGCGTTAACAGCCAGCTGCTTCACAAATGACTATTCCAGTCGTCAACCACTATTTAAGGAGCTTTAAACAGCCAGCTAAGGCACAATTGGCAACACCACTTGTCAACCACTATTTAAGGAGCGTTGAGCAGCCAGCTATGGCACAATTGGCACTACCGGTTGTCAGCCACAATTTAAGCAGCATTAGCAGCCAGCTACAGCACAATTGGCAATACCAGTTGTCAACCACTATATGAGGAGCGTTGACAGTCAGCAACGGCATAATTGGCAATACCAGTTGTCAACCACTATTTAAGGAGCGTTAACAGCCAGCTACGGCACAATTGACAATACCAGTTGTCAACCATTATTTATGGAGCGACAGCTGTTATCGCTTCTTAATCAGTGGTTGACAACTGGTATTGCCAATTGTGCCGCAACTGGCTGTTAACGCTCATTAAATAGCGGTTTAAAACCGGTATTGCCAACAACTATTTAAGGAGCGTTAACATCCATCTACGGCACAATTGGCAATACCAGTTGCCAACCCCTATTTAAAGAGCGTTAACAGCCAGCTACGGCACAATTGGTCAAACCAATTGTCAACAACTATTTGAGGAGCGTGAACACACAGTTACAGCTCATTTGGCAAGACTATTTGCTAACCACTTTTCAACGAGCGTTAAACAGCTAACTACGCCAAAATTGGCAATACCAGTTGTCAACCACTATTTAAGAAGTGTTTAACAACCAGCCATGGCACAATTGGCAGTACCAGTTGTCACCTACTATTTAGGGAGCGTTAACAGTCAGCTACAGTACAATTGACCATACTAGTTGTCAAACACCTTAATGAGCGTTAACAGCCAGCTACGACACAATTGGCAATACCAGTTGTCAACCACTATTTGAGGAGCGTTAACAGCCAGCTACGGCATAATTGGCAATACCAGTTGTCATTCATTATTTAAGAAACGTTGAGCAGACAGCTACGGCACAATTGTCAATACCAGTTGTCAACCACTATTTAAGGAGCGTTAACAGCCAGCTACGGCAAAATTGACAATACCAGTTGTCAACCACTATTTATGGAGCGTTAACAGCCAGCTACGGCACAATTGGCAATACCAGTTGTCAACCACCTTAATGAGCGTTGAGCAGCCAGCTACGGTACAATTGGCAATACCAGTTGCCAACAACTATTTAAGGAGCGTTAACATCCATCTACGGCACAATTGGCAATACCAGTTGTCAACCACAATTTAAGAAGCGTTAACAGCCAGCTACGGCACAATTGGCGATACCAGTTGTCAACCACTATTTGAAGAGCGTTGACAGTCAGCAACGGCATACTTGGCAATACCAGTTGTCAACCACTTTCTAAAGAGCGTTAACATCCAGCTACTGCACAATTGGCAATACCAATTGTCAACCACTATTTGGGGAGCGGTAACAGCCAGCTACGGCACAATTAGCGAGAAAAGTTGTCAACCACTATTTAAGGAGCTGTTAAACAGAAAGATACGGCACAATTGACAATACCTGTTGTCAACACTATTTAAGGAGCGTTCACAGACAGCTACAGCACAATTGACAATACCAGTTGTCAACCACTATTTAAGGAGACAGCCATCTACGGCACAACTGACAATACCAGTTTTCAACCACTATCTAATAAGCGTTGAACAACCAGGCACGGCACAATTAGCAATATCAGTTGTCTATCACTCCTTGAGGAGCTTTAACAGACAGTTACAGCCCAATTGGCAATACCACTTGCCAATCAGTTTTAAAGGAGCGTTAACAGCCAGCTACGGCACAATTGGCATTACCAGTTGTCAACCACTATTTAAGAAGCGATAAACAGCCAGCTACGACACAATTGGCAATACCAGTTGTCAACCACTATTTGAGGAGCGTTAACAGCCAGCTACGGCATAATTGGCAATACCAGTTGTCATTCACTATTTAAGAAACGTTGAGCAGACAGCTACGGCCCAATTGTCATTACCAGTTGTCAACCTCTATTTAAGAAGCGTTAACAGCCAGCTACGGCACAGTTGGCAATACCAGTTTTCAACCACTATTTGAGGAGAGTTAACAGCCATCTACGGCCCAAATGGCAATACTAGTCGTCAACCACTATTTAAGGAGCGTTAACAGCCAGCTGCAGCACAAATGACCATACCAGTCGTCAACCACTATTTAAGGAGCTTTAAACAGCCAGCTACGGCACAATTTGCAACACCAGTTGTCAACCACTATTTAAGGAGCGTTGAGCAGCCAGCTACGGCACAATTGGCAATACCAGTTGTCAACCACTATATGAGGAGCGTTGACAGTCAGCAACGGCATGATTGGCAATACCAGTTGTCAACCACTAATTAAGGAGCGTTAACAGCCAGCTACGGAACAATAGACAATACCAGTTGTCAACCATCATTTATGGAGCGACAACTGGTATCGCTTCTTAATTAGTGGTTGACAACTGGTATTGCCAATTGTGCCGCAACTGGCTGTTAACGCTCATTAAATAGTGGTTTACAACTGGTATTGCCAACAACTATTTAAGGTGCGTTAACATCCATCTACGGCACAATTGGCAATACTAGATGCCAACGACTATTTAAGGAGCGTTAACAGCCAGCTACGCACAATTGGCCAAACCAGTTGTCGTCCACTATTTAAGGAGCGTTGAGCAGCCAGCTACGGCACAATTGGCCATACCAATTGTCAACCACTATTTGAGGAGCTTTAAACAGCCAGTTACAGCACAATTGGGATCACCAGTTGTCAACTACTATTTAAGGAGCGTTGAGCAGCCAGCTACGGCACAATTGGCAATACCGGTTGTCAACCACAATTTAAGCAGCGTTAACAGCCTGCTACGGCACAATTGGCAATACCAGTTGTCAACCACTATTTAAGGAGCCATAACAGCCAGCTACTGCACAATTGGCAATACCAATAGTCAACCACTATTCAAGGAGCGTTAACAGCCAGAGTGGCACAATTGGCAATACAAGTTGTCAACCACTATATAAGAAGCGGTAAACAGCCAGCTACGGCACAATTGGCCATACCAGTTGTCAACCTTTATTTAAGGAGCGTTAACAGCCAACTACTACACAAATGGCCTTACCAATTGTCAACCACTATTTGAGGAGCGATAACAGCCAGCTACGGCACAATTGACAATACCAGTTGTCAAACATTATTTATGGAGCGTTACCAGCCAGCTACGGAACAATTGGCAATACCAGTTGCCAACAACTATTTAAGGTGCGTTAACATCCATCTACGGCACAATTGTCAATACCAGTTGCCAACCACTATTTAAGAAGCGTTAACAGCCAGCTACGGCACAATTAGCCGGACCAGTTGTCAACCACTATTTGAGGAGCGTTGAGCAGCCAGCTACGGTACAATTGGCAATACCAGTTGTCAACCACAATTTAAGGAGCTACGGCACAATTGGCAATACCAGTGGTCAACCCCTATATAAGTAGCGTTGACAGTCAGCAACGTCATAATTCGCAATACCAGTTGTCAACCACTTTTTAATAAGCGTTAACAGCCACTTACGGCACAATTGGCAATACCAGTTGTCAACCACTATTTGAGAAGCGATAAACAGCCGGCTACGGCACCATTAACAATACCAGTTGTCAACCACCATTTAAGAAGCGTTAACAGCCAGCTACGGCACAATTGGCAATACCAGTTTTTAACCACTATTCAAGGAGCGTTAACAGCCAGTTACGGCACAATTGGCAATACCAGTTGTCAACCACTATTCAAGGAGCGATAACAGCCAGTTACGGCACAATTGACAATACCAGATGTAACCCCCTAATTAAGGAGCGGTAAACTGCCAGCTACGGCATAATTGGCAACACCAGTTGTCAACCATTATTTAAGGAGTGTTGAGCAGACAGCTACGGCACACTGTCAATACCAGTAGTCAACCTCTATTTAAAAAGCGTTAACAGCCAGCTACGGCACAATTGGCAATACAAGTTTTTAACCACTACTTGAGGAGCTAGCGTTAACAGCCATCTACGGCCCAATTGGCAATACCAGTCGTCAACCACTATTTAAGGAGCGTTAACAGTCAACTACAGCACAATTTTCTATACCAGTCCTCAACCACTATTTAAGGAGCTTTAAACAGCCAGCTACGGCACAATTGGCAATACTAGTTGTCAACCACTATTTAAGAAGCGGTAACAGCCAGCCACGGCATAATTGAAAATACCAGTTGTCAACCACTATTTATGGAGCGTTAACAGCCAGCTACGGCACAATTGGCCACAGCAGTTGTCAACCACTGTTTAGGGAGAGTTAACAGCCGTCTACGGCACAATTGACAATACCACTTGTCAACCACTATTTGGGGAGCGTTAACAGCCAGCTACGGCACAATTGGCAATACCAGTTGTCAACCACAATTTAAGGAGCGTTAACAGTCAACTACAGCACAATTTTCTATACCAGTCTTCAACCACTATTTAAGGAGCTTTAAACAGCCAGCTACGGAACAATTGGCAATACCAGTTGCCAACAACTATTTAAGGTGCGTTAACATCCATCTACGACACAATTGTCAATACCAGTTGCCAACCACTATTTAAGAAGCGTTAACAGCCAGCTACGGCACAATTAGCCGGACCAGTTGTCAACCACTATTTGAGGAGCGTTGAGCAGCCAGCTACGGTACAATTGGCAATACCAGTTGTCAACCACAATTTAAGGAGCTACGGCACAATTGGCAATACCAGTGGTCAACCACTATATGAGTAGCGTTGACAGTCAGCAACGTCATAATTCGCAATACCAGTTGTCAACCACTTTTTAATGAGCGTTAACAGCCACTTACGGCACAATTGGCAATACCAGTTGTCAACCACTATTTGAGAAGCGTTAACAGCCAGCTACGGCACAATTGGCAATACCAGTTTTTAACCACTCTTCAAGGAGCGTTAACAGCCAGTTACGGCACAATTGGCAATACCAGTTGTCAACCACTATTCAAGGAGCGATAACAGCCAGTTACGGCACAATTGACAATACCAGATGTAACCCCCTAATTAAGGAGCGGTAAACTGCCAGCTACGGCATAATTGGCAATACCAGTTGTCAACCATTATTTAAGGAGTGTTGAGCAGACAGCTACGGCACACTGTCAATACCAGTAGTCAACCTCTATTTAAAAGCGTTAATAGCCAGCTACGGCACAATTGGCAATACAAGTTTTTAACCACTATTTGAGGAGCGTTAACAGCCATCTACGGCCCAATTGGCAATACCAGTCGTCAACCACTATTTAAGGAGCGTTAACAGTCAACTACAGCACAATTTTCTATACCAGTCCTCAACCACTATTTAAGGAGCTTTAAACAGCCAGCTACGGCACAATTGGCAATACTAGTTGTCAACCACTATTTAAGAAGCGTTAACAGCCAGCCACGGCATAATTGAAAATACCAGTTGTCAACCACTATTTATGGAGCGTTAACAGCCAGCTACGGCACAATTGGTCACAGCAGTTGTCAACCACTGTTTAGGGAGAGTTAACAGCCGTCTACGGCTCAATTGACAATACCACTTGTCAACCACTGTTTGGGGAGCGTTAACAGCCAGCTACGGCACAATTGGCAATACCAGTTGTCAACTACAATTTAAGAAGCGTTAACAGCCAGCTACGCCACAGTTTGCGATACCAGTTGTCAACCACTATTTGAAGAGCGTTGACAGTCAGCAACGGCATACTTGGCAATACCAGTTGTCAACCACTTTTTAAGGAGCGTTAACAGCCAGCAACGGCACAATTGGCAATACCAATTCTCAACCACTATTTGGGGAGCGGTAACAGCCAGCTACGGCACAATTGGCGAGAAAAGTTTTCAACCACTATTTAAGGAGCTGTTAAACAGACAGCTACGGCACAATTGACGATACCAGTTGTCAACACTAATTAAGGAGCGTTCACAGACAGCTACAGCACAATTGGCAATACCAGTTGTCAACCACTATTTAAGGAGACAGCCATCTACGGTACAACTGACAATACCAGTTTTCAACCACTATTTAAGAAGCGTTGAACAACCAGCCACGGCACAATTGGCAATACCAGTTGTCAACCACTCCTTGAGGAGCGTTAACAGACAGTTACAGCCCAATCGGCAATACCACTTGTCAATCACTTTTGAAGGAGCGTTAACAGCAAGCTACGGCACAATTGGCAATACCAGTTTTCAACCACTATTTAAGGAGCGTTAACAGTCATCTACAGCCCAATTGTCAATACCAGTGGTCAACCACTATTTAGGGAGCGTTAACAGCCAGCTACGGCACAATTGACTATACCGGTTGTCAACCACTATTTAAGAAGCGTTAACTGCCAGGCACGGCCCAATTGGCAATTCCAGTCTTCAACCACTATTCAAGGAGCTTTCAACAGCCAGTTACGGCACAATTGGCATAACCAGTTGTCAACCACTATTCAAGGAGCGTTGAGCAGCCAGCTACTGCACAATTGGCAATACCAGTTGTCAACCACTATTTAAGGATCGTTAACAGCCAGATACGGCACAATTGGCAGTACCAGTTGTCAACCACTATTTAAGGAGCGTTAACAGCCATCTACGGCACTATTGACAATACCAATTGTCAAACAGTATTTGGGGAGCATTAACAGTCGGCTACGGCACAATTGGCAATACCAGTTGTTAACCACTATTTAATGAGCGTTAACAGCCAGTTACGGCACAATTGGCAATACCAGTTGTCAACCACTTATTAATAAGCGATAAAAAGCCAGCTACGGCACAATTGGCAATACCAGTTGTCAGCCACTATTTGAGGAGCGTTAACAGCCAGCTAAGGCACAATTGGTCATACCAGTCGTCAACTACTATTTAAGGAGCATTAAACAGCCAGGTACGGCACAATTGGCAATACCATTGGTCAACCACTATATAAGGAGCGTTGACAGTCAACAACGGCATAATTGGCAATACCATTTGTCAACCACTATCTGAGGAGCGTTAACAGCCAGCTACGGCACAATTGGCAATACCAATGGTAAACCACCATTTAATGAGCGTTAAACCGCCAACTACGGCATATTTTGCAATACCAGTTGTCAACCACTATTTAAGAAGAGTTGAGCAGACAGCTACGGCACAATTGTCATTACCAGTTGTCAACCTCTACTTAAGAAGCGTTAACAGCCAGCTCCGGCACAGTTGGCAATACCAGTTTTCAACCACTATTTGAGGAGAGTTAACAGCCATCTACGGCCCAAATGGCAATACGAGTCGTCAACCACTATATTAAGGAGCGTTAAACGCCAGCTGCAGCACAAATGACTATACCAGCCATCAACCACTATTTAAGGAGCTTTAAACAGCCAGCTACGGAGCAATTGGCATCACCAGTTGTCAACCACTATTTAAGGAGAGTTGAGCAGCCAGCTACGGCACAATTGGCAATATCGGTTGTCAACCACAATTTAAGCAGCGTTAACAGCCAGCTACGGCACAATTGGCAATACCAGTTGTCAACCACTATATGAGGAGCGTTGACAGTCAGCAACGGCATAATTGGCAATACCAGTTGTCAACCACTAATTAAGGAGCGTTAACATCCATCTACGGCACAATTGACAATACCAGTTGTCAACCATTATTTATGGAGCGACAACTGGTATCGCTTCTTGATTAGTGGTTGACAACTGGTATTGCCAATTGTTCCGCAACTGGCTGTTAACGCTCATTAAATAATGGTTTACAACTGGTATTGCCAACAACTATTTAAGGAGCGTTAACATCCATCTACGGCACTATTGGCAATACCAGTTGCCAACCACTATTTAAGGAGCGTTAACAGCCAGCTACGGCACAATTGGCCAAACCAGTTGTCATCCACTATTTAAGGAGCGTTGAGCAGCCAGCTACGGCACAATTGGCAATACCAGTTGTCAACCACAATTTAAGGAGCGTTAACAGCCAGCTACGGCACAATTGACAATACCAGTTGTCAACCACTATATGAGGAGCGTTGACAGTCAGCAACGGCATATTTGGCAATACCGGTTGTCAACCACTATTTAAGCAGCCATAACAGCCAGCTACTGCACAATTGGCAATACCAATAGTCAACCACTATTTAAGGAGCGTTAACAGCCAGATTTGGCACAATTGGCAATACAAGTTGTCAACTACTATATAAGAAGCGGTAAACAGCCAGCTACGGCACAATTGGCCATACCAGTTGTCAACTTTTATTTAAGGAGCGTTAACAGCCAACTACTGCACAAATGGCCATACCAATTGTCAACCACTATTTGAGGAGCGTTAACAGCCAGCTACGGCACAATTGACAAACCAGTTGTCAAACATTATTTATGGAGCGTTACCAGCCAGCTACGGAACAATTAGCAATACCAGTTGCCAACAACTATTTAAGGTGCGTTAACATACATCTACGGCACAATTGGCAATACCAGTTGCCAATCACTATTTAAGAAGCGTTAACAGCCAGCTACGGCACAATTAGCCAAACCAGTTGTCAACCACTATTTGAGGAACGTTGAGCAGCCAGCTACGGTACAATTGGCAATACCAGTTGTCAACCACAATTTAAAGAGCTACGGCACAACTGGCAATACCAGTTGTCAACCACTATATGAGTAGCGTTGACAGTCAGCAACGTCATAATTCGCAATACCAGTTGTTAACCACTATTCAAGGATCGTTAACAGCCAGTTACGGCACAATTGGCAATACCAGTTGTCAACCACTATTCAAGGAGCGATAACAGCCAGTTACGGCACAATTGACAATACCAGATGTAAACCACTATTTAAGGAGCGGTAAACTGCCATCTACGGCATAATTGGCAATACCAGTTGTCAACCATAATTTGAGGAGTGTTGAGCAGACAGCTACGGCACACTGTCAATACCAGTAGTCAACCTCAATTTAAAAAGCGTTAACAGCAAGCTACGGCACAATTGGCAATACCAGTTTTCAACCACTATTTGAGGAGCGTTAACAGCCATCTACGGCCCAATTGGCAATACCAGTCGTCAACCACTATTTAAGGAGCTTTAACAGTCAACTACAGCACAATTTTCTATACCAGTCGTCAACCACTATTTAAGGAGCGTTAACCAGCCAACTACGGCACAATTGGCAATACTAGTTGTATACCACTATTTAAGAAGCGTTAACAGACAGCCACGGCACAATTGAAAAGACCAGTTGTCAACCACTATTTATGGAGCGTTAACAGCCAGCTACGGCACAATTGGCAATACCAGTTGTCAACCACTGTTTAGGGAGCGTTAACAGCCATCTACGGCACAATTGACAATACCACTTGTCAACCACTATTTGGGGAGCGTTAACAGCCAGCTACGGCACAATTGGCCATCCCAGTTGTCAACCCCTATTCAAGGAGCGTTAAACAGCCATTTATGGCACAATTGGCAATCCCAGGGGTCAACCACCATATATGGAGCGTTGAGCAGCCAGCTATGGTACAATTTGCAATGCCAGTTGTCAACAACTATGTATGGAGCGTTGACAGCCATCAACGGCACAATTGGCAATACCAGTTGCCAACCACTATTTAAGGAGCATTAACAGCCAGCTACGGCACAATTGGCAAAAACAGTTGTTAACCACTATTTGGGGAGCATTAACAACTAGCTACGGCACAATTGGCCATCCCCGTCGTCTATCACAATTGAAGGAGCGTAAACAGCCATTTTCGGCCCAATTGGCAATACCAGTTGTCAACCACTATTTAAGGAGCGTTAAACGGCCAGCTACGGCACAATTAGCAGTACAAGTTGTCAACCACTATTTAAGAAGCGTTGAGCAGCCAGCTACGGCAAAAACGGCAGAACCAGTTGTCAGCCACTATTAAAAAAGCATTAACAGCTATCCACGGCAAAATGGGCAATACCAGTTGCCAATCACTATTTAACAAGCGTTAACAGCTAGCTACGGCACAATTGGCAATGCTAGTTGTCAACCACTATCCAAGAAGCGATATACAGCCAGGTACGGCACAGTTGGCAATACCAGTTGTCAACCACCATTTAAGGTGCGTTAACAGCCAGCCACGGCCCAATTGGCAATACCAGTTGTCAACCACTATTTGAGGAGCGTTAACAGCCAGTTACGGCACGATTGTCAATACCAGTTGTCAACCACTATTTGAGGAGCGTTAACAGACAGGTACGGCACAATTGGCAATACCAGTTTTCAACCACTATTTAAGGACGGTAAACAGCCATCTTCGGCCCAATTGGCAATACCAGTTGTCAACCACTATTTAAGGAGCGTTAACAGCCAGCTACGGCACAATTGACTAAACCAGTTGTCAACCACTATTCAGGGAGCCTTTAACAGCCAGCTACGGCCTAATTGGCAATACCAGTTGTCAACCACTATTTAAGGAGCGTTGAGCAGACAGCTATGACTCCATTGTCAATACCAGTTGTCAACCACTATTCAAGGAGCGTTAACAGCCAGCTAGGGCACAATTGGCAATACCAGTTTTCAACCACTATTTAAGGAGCGGTAACAGCCATCTACGGCCCAATCGGCAATATCAGTTTTCTACCACTATTCAATTAGCGTTAACTGCCAGCCACGACACAATTGACTATACCAGTTGTCAACCACTATTTATGGAGCGTTAATAGCCATCAACGGCACAGTTGGCAATACTAGATGTCAACCACTTTTTAAGGAGCGTTAACAGCCAGCTACGGCACATTTGTCATTACCAGTCGTCGACCACAATTTGAGGAGCGTTAACAGCCATCAACGGCCCAATTGACAATACCAGTTGTCAATCACTATTTATGGAGCGTTAAAAGCCAGCTACGGCACAATTGGCAATTCCAGTTGCCAACAACTATTTAAGGAGCGTGAACAGCCATCTACGGCACAATTGGCAATACCAGTTGTCAACCACTATATAAGGAGCGTTAACAGCCAGCTACGGCACAATTGGCAATACCAGTTACCAACCACTATTTGAGAAGCGTTGAGCAGCCAGTAACGGCACAAATGGCAAAACCTATCGTCAGTCACTATTAAATGAGCGTTAACAGCCATCCACTGCACAATTGGCAATACCATTTGCCAACCACTATTTAAAAAGCGATAACGGCCAACAACGGCACAATTGGCAATGCCAGTTGTCAACCACTATTTAAGGAGCGTTAAACAGCCACCTACGGCATAATTGGCAATACCAGTTGTCAACCACAGTTTAAGGAGCGTTATCAGCCATTAACGGACCAATTGGCAATACCAGTTGTCAACCACTATTTAAAAAGCGTTAACAGCCAGCTTCGGCACAATTGTCAATACCAGTTGTCAACCACTATTTCGGGAGCTTTAAACAGCCAGCTACGGCGCAATTGGCAATACCAGTTTTCAACCACTATTTAAGGAGCGTTAACAACCATCTACGGCCCAATTGGCAATACCAGTTGTCAACCACTATTTAAGGAGCGTTAACAGACAGCTTGGCACAATTGACTTAACCAGTCGTCAACCACTATTTGAGGAGCTTTAAACAGCCAGCTACGTCACAATTGGCAACATCAGTTGTCAACCACTATTTAAGGAGCGTTGAGAAGCCAGCTACGGCACAATTGGCAATACCAGTTGTCAACCACTATTTAAGGAGCGTTAGCAGCCAGTTACGGAACAATTGACAATACCAGTTGTCAAACACTATTTATGGAGCGTTAACAGCCAAATACGGCACAATTGACAATACTAGTTGTCAACCACTCCTTAAGGAGCGTTATCAGCTATCTACGGCACAATTGACAATACCAATTGTAAACCACTGTTTGGGTAGCGTTAACTGCCAGCAACGGTACAATTGGCAATGCCAATTGGCAATCACTATTAGGGGAGCGGTAATAGTAAGCTACGGCAAAATTGGCAATACCAGTTGTCAACCACTATTTAAGGAGCGTTGAGCAGCCAGCTACGGCACAATTGGCAATACCAGTTGTCAATCACTATTTAAGGCGCATTTACAGCCAGCTACGGCCTATTGGCAAAACTAGTTGGCAACCACTATTTAAGGAGCGTTAACAGCCAGCTACGGCACAATTGGCGATACCAGTTGCGAACCACTATTTGAGGAGCGTTAAACAGCCAGCTACGGGACAATTGGCAATACAGTTGTCAACCACTATTTGAGGAGCGTTAACAGCCAGCTACTGCAAAATTGGCTATACCAGTTGTCAGCCACTATTTAAGAAGCGTTAAAAGCCAGATACGGCACAATTGGCAATACCAGTTGTCAACCACAATTTAAGAAATGTTAACAGTCAGCTACGGCACAATTGGCAATACCAGTTGTCAACCACTATTTAAGGAGCATTAACAACCAGCTACGGCGCAATTGGCAATATCAGTTGTCAACCACTATTTAAGGAGCGTTAACAACCAGCTACGGCACAATTGGCAATATCAGTTGTCAACTACAATTTAAGAAGCGTTAACAGCCAGCTACGGCACAATTGGCGATACCAGTTGTCAACCACTATTTGAGGAGCGTTGACAGTTAGCAACGGCATACTTGGCAATACCAATTGTCAACCACAATTTAAGGAGAGTTAACAGCCAGCTACGGCACAATTGGCAATACCAATTGTCAACCACTATTTGGGGAGCGGTAACAGCCAGCTACGGCACAATTGGCAATACCAGTCGTCATCCACTATTTAAGGAGCTTTAAACGGTCAGCTACGGCACAATTTGCAATACCAGTTGTCAACCACCATTTAAAAAGCGTTGAGCAGCCAGCTACGGCACAAATGGCAGAACCAGTTGTCAGCCACTATGAAAGGAGCGTTAACAGCCATCCACGGCACAATTGGCAATACCAGTTGGCAACCACTATTTAAGAAGCGTTAACAGGAATCCACGGCACAATTGACAATACCAATTGTCAACAACTATTTGGGGAGCGTTAACAGCCAGCTACGACACAATTGGCCATACCAGTCGTCAACCACTATTTAAGGATCGTTATACAGCCAGCTACGGCACAATTGGCAATACCAGTGGTCAACCACAACATAAGGAGCGTTGAGCAGCCAGCTACGGCACAATTGGCAATACCAGTTGTCAAGAACTATTCAAGGAGCGTTAACCGCCATCTACGGCATAATTGGCAATACCAGTTGTCAACCACTATTTAGGGAGCGTTAACAGCCAGCTACGGCACAACTGGCAATACCAGTTGTCAACCACTATTTAGGGAGCGTTAACAGCCAGCTACGGCACAATTGGCAATACCAGTTGTCAACCACTATTTAAGGAGCGGTAAATAGCCAGCTACGGAATAATTGGCAATACCAGTTGTCAACCATTATGAAAGGAGTGTTGAGCAGACATCTGCGGCACACTGTCAATACTAGTAGTCAACCTCTATTTAAAAAGCGTTAACAGCCAGCTCCGGCACGATTGGCAATACCAGTTTTCAACCACTATTTGAGGAGCGTTAACAGGTATCTACGGCCCAATTGGCAATACCAGTCGTCAACCACTATTTAAGAAGCGTTAACAGCCAGCTACAGCACAATTCTCTATACCAGTCGTCAACCACTATTTAAGGAGCTTTAAACAGCCACCTACGCCACAATTGGCAATACCAGTTGTCAACCACTATTTAAGGAGCGTTAACAGCCAGCCACGGCACAATTGACAATACCAGTTGTCAACCACTATTTATGGAGCGTTAACAGCCAGCTACGGCACAATCGGCAATACCAGTTGTCAACCACTGTTTAGGGAGCGTTAACAGCTATCTACGGCACAATTGACAATACCACATGTCAACCACTATTTGGGGAGCGTTAACAGCCAGCTACGGCACAATTGGTCATCCCAGTTGTCAACCCCTATTTGAGGAGCGTTAAACAGCCAGCCATGGCACAATTGGCAATACCAGTGGTCAACCACCATATAAGGAGCGTTGAGCAGCCAGCTATGGTACAATTTGCAATGCCAGTTGTCAACAACTAAATATGGAGCGTTAACAGCCATCAACGGCACAATTAGAAATACCCGTTGTCAACCACTATTTAAGAAGCGTTAACAGCCAGCTACGGCATATTGGCAATACCAGTTGCCAACCACTATTTGAGAAGCGTTGAGCAGCCAGCTACGGCACAAATGGCAAAACCTGTTGTCAGCCACTATTAAAGGAGCGTTAACAGCCATCCACTACACAATTGGCAATACCAGTTGCCAACCACTATTTAAGAAGCGATAACAGCCAGCTACGGCACAATTATCAATGCCAGTTTTCAACCACTATTTAGGGAGAGTTAACAGCCAGATACGGCACAATTGGCAATACAAGTTGTCAACCACTATATAAGAATTGGTAAACAGCCAGCTACGGTATAATTGGCAACACCAGTAGTCAACCATCATTTAAGGAGCGTTAACAGCCAGTTACTGCATAATTGGCAATATCAATTGTCAACCACTATTTAAGGAGCGTTAACAGCCAGCTACGGCACAATTGGTAATACCAGTAGTCAACCACTATATAAGAAGCGATAAACAGCCAGCTACGGCACAATTGGCAATACCAGTTGTCAACCACCATTTAAGGAGCGTTAACAGTCAGCTACGGCACAATTAGAAATAACAGTTGTCAATCACTATTTAAGGAGCGTTAAACAGCCACCCACGGCATAATTGACAATACCAGTTGTCAACCATAATTTAAGGAGCGTTAACAGCCATTTACGGACCAGTTGGCAATACCAGTTGTCAACCACTTTTTAAAAAGCGTTAACAGCCAGCTTCGGCACAATTGTCAATACCAGTTGTCAACCACTATTTAAGGAGCTTTAAACAGCCAGCTACGGCACAATTGGCAATACCAGTTGTCAACCACTATTTAAGGAGCGTTAACAGCCAGTTTCGGCACAATTGACAATTCCAGTTGTCAACCAATATTTAAGGAGCGTTAACAGCTCTCTACGGCACAATTGGCAATACCCGTTGTCAAACACTATTTAAGGAGCTTTAAACAGCCAGCTACGGCACAATTGACAATACCAGTTGTCAACCACTATTTAAGGAGCGTTGAGCAGCCAGCTACGGCACAATTGGCAATATCAGTTGTCAACCACTATTTAAGAAGCGTTAGCAGCCAGTTACGGAACAATTGACAAAACCAGTTGTCAAACACTATTTATGGAGCGTCAACAGCCAGTTACAGCACAATTGGCAATACCAGTTGTCAACCACTATTTGAAAAGCGTTAACAGCTTTCAACGGAACAATTGACAATACCAATTGTAAACCACTATTTGGTGAGCGTTTACAGCCAGCTACGGCACAATTGGCCATCCCAGTCGTCAACCACTATTTAGGAAGCGTTAAACAGCCAGGCACGTCACAATTGGCAATGAAAATTGGTAACCACTATTAGGGGAGCGGTAACAGCCAGCTACGGCAAAGTTGGCAATACCAGTTGTCAACCACTATTTAAGGAGCGTTGAGCAGCCAGCTACGACACAATTGGCAATACCAGTTGTCAATCACTATTTAAGGCGCGTTTAAAGCCAGCTACGGCACAATTAGCGATACCAGTTGTCAACCACTATTTAGGGAGCGTTAAACAGCCAACTACGGGACAATTGGCAATACCAGTTGTCTACCACTATTCAAAGAGCGTTAACAGCCAGCTACTGCAAAATTGGCTATACCAGTTGTCAGCCACTATTTAAGGAGCGTTAACAGCCAGCTACGGCACAATTGGCAATATCAGTTGTCAACTACTATTTAAGAAGCGTTAACAGTCAGCTACGGCACAATTGGCATACCAGTTGTCAACCACTATTTAGGGAAGTGTTGACAGTCAGCTACGGTATGATTGGCCATACCAGTTATAAACCACCATTTAAGGAGCTTTAACAGCCAGCTACGGCACAATTGGCAATACCAGTTGTCAACCATTATTTGAGGATAGTTAACAGCCAGCTACGGCACAATTGGCAATATCAGTCGTCAACTTCTATTTAAGGAGAGTTAACAGCCAGCTACCGAATAATTGGATATACAAGTTGTCAACCACTATTTGAATAGCGTTAACAGCCAGCTACTGCGCAATTGGCAATATCAGTTGTCAACCACTATTTAAGGAGCGTTAACTGCCAGCTACGGCACAATTCGTAATGCTGATATATATATTTTTTTATCGTTTACATTTCATCCACATCAGGATATTTAAAACTGGCGGTACACATTGTAGTAATTTCCTGATCCATACAACCTCTGTTCCCGTTCAAATGTACTCAAGTATATTCCCATTCTTTATCATATCAGAAACTGATCCAATGAATGCTTCTCAGATATTTTAAATGAGATCCATGTTTACAAATCGAGATTAGGAACATTTCGATAACAGGCGCCGGAACTCTTTGTAACAGAGGACATCGTATCTCTACATATGCAGGCGCTGTAGCTCATTGTAACAGTGGATATCGCAGCTTTACATATACAGGCGCCGTACTTCATTGTAACAGAGGACATCAGTAGTTATGAGTGTGACGAAACGTGCTTTCTAGAGTCGCTTCTGGTGGGGTAGGGGCGGGAGCCAGCGGCGCAAAAAGGGCAATCTAGAGTCAGCGGCGGAAGGTGGGCGGCGCGGAGGGAACTGGTTTGGCACATGAGTCAGCCAACAGGCGGGGGCGGATGGGGGGCGATGGGCTGGGTGCCAGGCTGGCGGGCTAGATTTGCAGTTTTTATTTTGTAAACATTTTCCATTCTATTTTTATTTTTATATTTATTTTATTTATGAATGTTTTTTCTTTCTTAGAGGGTTGTATTGGGGTATAATTTTGTCCTTAACTGCTGCTTGTTATACATATTTATTCGGCTCTGGTAGGATTAGTGTTACAAGTTAATGGAGGGGAAGGGTGTAGGGATCTCCTAGGCAAAAAGTTGAATGCGCTTCGGTGAATTAGGTAAGTTTGCTCATATCTATTCTTTGTCATATCAGTTATTTTCTGTGGCATGTTTGCTATGTTTGAGTGGACGTATCGTTACATATTTTATGTTTTATGTCATAATCGTCCACACTTCGATCATATCACCTCTGACTCGACGATTCTCTCACGAATAAAGGTTAATTTATTACGAAGCGCAGGGCTCAGTTGCGAAGCTCTACGTTGAACCATCTCTAGTCTAAAAATGCCTTATAGAAAGAATGGAGAACAGAATTGAATGGAATAGTCAAGGTGTGGTCCAACAAATGCATTGTATAACTTTTGAATACTTGGTCTGCTCTTGTACGAGATAGTGCGGGATATCATACCCAACATTTTATAGCATTTCTTGACAGCATCATTTCATTGCTTGCTGCTTTTTAAGGCGTAACTACGAATGACACCTTGGTCTCTCTCTTCGGGACAGAAATTAGTTTCTTTCCAGCCTTGGAATATTTGTGCTTGTGTTATGGTGACCAATGAGCATAACTTTACACATGTCGACATCGAATTTCATTAGCTGCTTTTCTGACCAATCAACAATTTTGTTCAAGTCGATACTATCGTCACACATTCAAGTTTGGTTTCACTTTTCCTCCTTGCTTAGTGGTGATAAGATGTTGGTAAGTGGTGGCTCAATGCGACGGTGATGAGTGGTGGCTCACTGCGACGGTGATGCGTGATGGCTCACTGCGACGGTGATGAGTGGTGACTCACTGCGACGGTGATGAGTGGGGGCTCACTGCGACGATGATGAGTGGTGGTTCACTTCGACGGTGATGAGTGGTGGCTCACTGCGACGGCGATTAATGGTGGCTCATTGCGACGGTGATGAGTAGTAGCGCACTGCAACGGTGATGAGTGGCGGCTCACTGCGTAGCTCACTGCGACGGTGATGGATGGTGGCTCACTGCGACCGTGATGAGTGGTGGCTCACTGCGACGGTGATGAGTGGTAGCTCACTGCGACGGTGATGAGTGGTGGCTCACTGCGACGGTGATGAGGTGGTGGCTCACTGCGACAGCAATGAGTGGTGGTGTACTGCGACGGTGATGAGTGGTGACTCACTGCGGCGGTGATGAGTGGTAGTTCACTGCGGCGGTGATGAGTGGCGGTGCACTGCGACGGGGATGAGTGGTGGTTCACTGCGCCGGTGTTAAGTGGTGATTCACTGCGCCGGTGCTAAGTGGTGATTCACTGCGACGGTGATGAGTGGTGGCTCACTGCGACGGTGATGAGGTGGTGGCTCACTGCGACAGCAATGAGTGGTGGTGTACTGCGACGGTGATGAGTGGTGACTCACTGCGGCGGTGATGAGTGGTAGTTCACTGCGGCGGTGATGAGTGGCGGTGCACTGCGACGGGGATGAGTGGTGGTTCACTGCGCCGGTGTTAAGTGGTGATTCACTGCGCCGGTGCTAAGTGGTGATTCACTGCGACGGTGATGAGTGGTGGCTCACTGCGACGGTGATGAGGTGGTGGCTCACTGCGACAGCAATGAGTGGTGGTGTACTGCGACGGTGATGAG
>SDVV010000723.1:0-29401 GCA_016164225.1 Gammarus roeselii
TGATATGGACTACATTCCCTAAACCACGTCTGAACACGAAATCGTCGCCCATCTATACAAAAAGTTTCAAGCCGCAGCCGAGGCAAGCATTCCCCAGTATACCCCTTCAATCTTCTTTCCGAAACCATGGTGGTGCCGAGAGGTGCAAGAAGCAAGAGATAAGCGAGAAAAGCTATACCATGCCTACCGACGCTCAAGGACCCCAGGAAACGAGTAGCGTGGAAAAGGGGATCTGCTGTATATCGAAAACTTCTAGTGGAGAAGAAACGTGAAAGCTGGGCTCAATTAGTCAACACTATTAATCGAAACACTCCCCTCTCCCAGAGGGGAGTGTTTCCTCAATACTCGGCGCACATCACGTGGAGTGATATGGACTACATTCCCTAAACCACGTCTGAACACGAAATCGTCGCCCATCTATACAAAAAGTTTCAAGCCGCAGCCGAGGCAAGCATTCCCCAGTATACCCCTTCAATCTTCTTTCCGAAACCATGGTGGTGCCGAGAGGTGCAAGAAGCAAGAGATAAGCGAGAAAAGCTATACCATGCCTACCGACGCTCAAGGACCCCAGGAAACGAGTAGCGTGGAAAAGGGGATCTGCTGTATATCGAAAACTTCTAGTGGAGAAGAAACGTGAAAGCTGGGCTCAATTAGTCAACACTATTAATCGAAACACTCCCCTCTCCCAGAGGGGAGTGTTTCCTCAATACTCGGCGCACATCACGTGGAGTGATATGGACTACATTCCCTAAACCACGTCTGAACACGAAATCGTCGCCCATCTATACAAAAAGTTTCAAGCCGCAGCCGAGGCAAGCATTCCCCAGTGTACCCCTTCAATCTTCTTTCCGAAACCACGGTGGTGCCGAGAGGTGCAAGAAGCGAGAGATAAGCGAGAAAAGCTATACCATGCCTACCGATGCTCAAGGACCCCAGGAAACGAGTAGCGTGGAAAAGGGCATCTGCTGTATATCGAAAACTTCTAGTGGAGAATAAACGTGAAAGCTGGGCTCAATTAGTCAACACTATTAATCGAAACACTCCCCTCTCCCAGGTGTGGGAAAAAAATCGACGTATTCAGGGAAAACCCGAACGACCTATTACCATCCTTTCCGGCGGAGGTAGAACTTATACTTCCCACGCGGAGATCGCAAATGAACTAGCTCAAACGTTTAGCCAGATTTCGCAATCAACAAACTACACAGCTGCCTTCCAACGGGAAAAGACCTTGCGAGAAAATTAACATCTTGACTTCACTTCTAGAAACGAAGAGGCCTACAACAAACCTTTCTCCCTCCACGAACTGCAGAGCGCTCTAGACCATACACGTGAAACCTCACCTGGGCCAAACCGGGTACACATCAACATGATCAAAAATCTCCCAGATGACGCCCGTGACCACTTATTAAAAGTGTTCAACACTCTGTACTCAAACTAATTTTTTCCCGATCAATGGCGGGAATCTACAGTTATTCCAATACCCAAACCCGGAAAATTCCACGGCGACCCACAGAACTATCGCCCCATCGCTCATACCAGCGTCCTCAGCAAGACCATGGAAAGAATGATAAATACGCGTCTCGTCGACTACCTTGATATGCATGCAGGCCTGAACAGCATCCAGTGTGGCAGCCGCAAGCGCCACTCTACGACGGACCACCTTGTAAGACTGGAATCTAACATTAGACAGGCATTTGTCCGCGGAGACCACGTCGTTTCCATTTTTTTTGACGTGGAAAAAGCATACGATACTACCTGGAAATATGGCATCATGAAGGATCTCCACCGCAAAGGGCTGAGAGGCCACTTACCACGTTATATACACCAATTCCTGCAAAATTGCACCTTCAGGGTTAAGGTCGGCGACACCTTATCACCATCCCATCCGCAATAAATTGGCGTCCCCCAAGGAAGCGTCCTCAGTGTCACTCTTTTTATACTCAAGATCGACCAGATAGCAGACATTCTCCCGCGCGACGGAAGATTGCTTTCATCACTATATGTGAACGACTTACAAATAAGCTACAGGCACCCTAGCCTCTTTACAATTCAACAGGAACTCCAGAAATGTCGAAACCTAGTCAGAAACTGAGCCTCCCTAAACGGTTCAGGTTCTCGCCCCCAAAACGAAAAGCATGCACTTCACTCTCGTGCCCGGCTTACATCTCAAACCAGCCCTAAACCAAAACAACACTCCGCTAGTATACGAAGAATCAATAAGATTCCTCGGTCTTGTGTGGGACCCTAAACTCACATGGCGACCTCATATTGCAGCCCTGAAGACCCGCTGCAAAAAAGCAACCGGACTCACCCTCTCCGTAAAATCCTTGAAATTCGGAGCCGATATGGACACAGGCATGACCTTATTCAGAACATTAATACGCTCGTGTATTGACTATGGAGCAATTGTTTACGGTTCAGCAGCCAAAACCACCCTAGAACCTCTCTCAATCATAGTGAATAACGCCCTGCGTATCACAACCGGTGCGTTCCGTTCCACACCCATCGAATGTGATAAATGCCTCTTTGCGGCTGAGAAGAACGTATGCCCACCCTTTTCTCTACGCGTGGATAACTTACTGACCTCGCTGAACATCAGACGTAAAGCAATCAAGCCTTCTTTCTCATATCGAATTCTTCAAATCAACACACCAACGTGGATGATCAGCCCACCACTGGTCAACCTAGATTTGCAGACGTACCCCAAAGCAACAACCCCAACCAACAACCCCAACCAACACGTACCGCCGAGAATTCTCACGACTACTCGATGAACAGTATTCTGAGCACCGTCATATATACACTGACGGCTCGAAAACACCGGACGGAGTGGGAGCTGCCGCTATAGGCGAGGGGACCTCTCGTTCGGCCACCCCACCCCGCGAGGCCTCTATATTTTCTGCAGAGCTACACGCACTCGAACTGGCCATCTCCATTACAAAAAGCGACCGCCACCCTAAGAGTGTTACATTTTCAGATAGTCTAAGTGTTCTCACCCAGCTGAAAATTCTGCACTTTGATCACCATGCCCTTAGAAAAATGCAACACGACCTATTCACAATGCCCGAGGCGAGCCAGGCGGTCGAGTTCTGCTGGATTCCTGGACACGCGGGAATAAGAGGAAACGAACGCGCAGATTCCCTCGCTAAACGGGTGTCTACCCAGCAGGAAAAATTCATCTCTATACGTTACCGAAACTGGTTCCCTGTCATCAACTCACGTATAACATCGGGATGGAACGACTCCTGGCAACAGAGTGGACGATAGATGCTTGCAGTTAAACCATCCTTTGGAGAGTGGGAGACCAGGTTTTCTGATAGGAGAGACCAAGTATTCATTAACCGTCTTTGCACAGGACACACGTGGATAACTCACAACCACCTAATGGACGTAGACATGGGACCGAACGCACCACCATGCCCCTGTTGCTACCAAGTGGCAATCAGCGTGAAACACTTACTAGTAGATTGTGCTGCACTCACAGCAGCCCGACGAGCCTTCTTGAGCCCCCCGTGCAACCTGCAACGCCCGCTCACAGAAACGGTACACCGGAAAAAAATGATTGCTTTCGGAAAATACACGGGCCTATACGAGGTAGTGTAGAAGTAGCGAGATCTGAATCATCTCCGATCCCGAACTCGCTGTTTTCCCTGCGAACTAATTTAAAACTTTTATTAACTTCGTGCACGAAGCTGTGCAAAATCAACGTAGCGTCGTGCTACAAGAAGAAGCCCTCAGTGACTACACGTTGGAGCTCCGGCGGAGAACGGAGGGAGCTGCTACCACTCCTCTACGCAGGAGCAACTGCGTCTGCAATAAACCTGCTCTGCATATTTGTTATAAGTTAAGCTCACTTCGTATCCGTTGCTTAGTACTATTTGTATATCCTAGGCCTACTCTGTACCCTGGTTAGAGTTACTATTTTAAAATCGTTAAATTTAATTTACATCTGTCAAATTTTCTCTGTAGCCGCATCAAATTTGCTTGGTGCCCATGTCTAATTTACTTAATGTTTCTATGATAGACCAACTCCAACTGTGTTTAAACCCGCTGTGACTGCGTTTAAACTGCTCCGAATCTAAGTTTAACCTACTCTTAATCTACGCTGCACCTACTTCACCACTCTTCGACCGCCCTACGGGGGAGTCAGCATTAACTTTGCGTTGGGACTCCGGTGGAACATGGAAGCAAATAATAAATAAATCTTCCTTACTGCCATCCGGGGAGTGCTGGGACCATATGACCTCAACACCTTGGGAGTTCCTGTACCTCTTCTGGCACCCGTAAATACCATAGACGTTCGCCGCGTAAAGGACTTAGCCTATGCGCAGTAGTAAACCTCAACTCGAACATTGAAAAAGAAGATAAACAAAGACCAACTTGATGCAGCACTGTTGGCTGGTTTGACATTCGGCGCCCGAATGACGATGACTCCAGCGCGCTAGAAAGCCTCGTCACTCTAATCTAATCTGTCTCACTGCAAAAATCTGATTGGCACATCCTCTACCACTCCTAATGTCACACTGTTCCTCTCCAATTACGCAGTCCGTACAGTTTCTAATCCTTCTGATCAGCACTCGCTCGTTCAACTTACCAACCACACATTACAGACTGATACCTCTCGAGTTGCAGCATTCATTTTTATCTCCTTTGCTGCTATATAGTGGAATAATGCAGGCACTGCGCCACTCAATCGGTACCACGCCTGCCACAAAACACTAATTCAGTAATCTCACCAACCATCCGACAATCTTTACTCCACCCTCCTTCAGGCACTAGGTCGTAACTCCATCCAAACTAGGGGCTTTACCTGCTTTCATCGCCTCCTGCACCTCTTCAATGGTTATGTCCGCCACAAGTCTTTCTCCAAAACTGTCCGGCCTCTCTGTCATCCTCGACCACCACCCACAGCAACAACGCCGGCCTCTCTGTCATCCTCGGCATTCAACAACTCATCAAAATACTCGGCCCACCTCTTCCGTACATCACCACTTGCCAATAACAACTGGCCGTTTTCATCTTTCACCATTTCCTCCTTTCCGGACTCTCCCTTTCTCACCATATTCACCTTATCCAGAACATCTTTTTGTTCTTCTCAAATTCTGGCACAACCGTTTGCCCCCCCTGGCATCAGCGTCCCTTTTGGTTCTCCTCACCACCCGCTTCACCTCGTTTCTCCTCTCTTTGTAGCTTTCATAAGTCACCACCGACTTCACCTGTAACCACTCCTCAAACGCTCCCCTTTTCCGTGCCACCGCTAGTTTGACCTCCTCGTTCCACCACTCGCAACCCTTCCTTCTGCACCTGCTCACACGACGCGCACCATACACCTTCGCACATCTCAGCAACGCATCCCTTAACGTCTCCCATTCTTCCTCCACATCTCTCGGGTCCTGTCCTCTCACGTTGTCATATTCTTCCCTCAACGCCTGCTTTAACTCCTCGACTCTACTCTTCACATTCAGTCCACTTACTTTCACTACCTCTCTTCCTCCTCCCACATGTTTGTTGTCCTTCTACTTCTGCTTCACTCTTGATCTACCTTCCAGCAGCAGAAGGTCAGACACTCTTCCACCCTCCCCTCTCAACACCCGCATATTCAACAGCCTCCCCACCACTCTCCTCGATATCGGCACTAAATCCATCAGTGCTCTATCCACCAAAGACCACGGGCCATCCTTACCCATGTGTACTTGTGGATATCTCGCTTCTTGAACAAACTGTTCCCGACCACTTACTCCTGCTCCATACACAGACCTATCAGGTTTTCTCCACTGTCATTTCTACCGGGAACGCCATACCTTCCTATCATATTCTCCACCACTACATCTCCAACTCTTGCATTAAGGTCACCCAGTACAACTACATTGCAATGACTTCTATAACTCTCAATACACTCAGGTCAGTCCAGAACTGCTCCCCCTCCTCTTCACTGCTCTCGCTACCAGGTCCGCAAGCACTCACAAATGCCTATCTTTCTACACCTAACTTAACATTCACCCACATCAATCTTGAGGACACCTCCTTCCATTCGGTAGCGCTACTAGCCAACCGATCACTCAATATCAAAACCACACCTTCTCGTGTCCAACCTTCCTCCACACCAGACTTTCTTCCACTTACCACATCAAACTCATATTCGCCCTTACCTTTCAATTTCGTCTCACTCAGCGCCAACACATCAAACTTCCTCCTCACAAACATCTCACCAATCTCTCTCCTCTTTACCTCATTCATACTACAACCACGCACATTGAGCGACCCTAACAATAGGGTTCGGAGAGGTGTGAGCCTCTCCTCCCCCCGCTCGTCTTGCCGTCTTTGAGGAATGGTCTCACAGTGGAAGGGATTCCTAGCCCCTTCGCCCCGCCTCTTTTAGTCGCCTTTTACGACACGCAGGGGTTACGGCAGCACGATTCTACTCCCGGCTACGAGGCGCTCTCCCAGTCGTCTTCTACGACACGCGGTGGATACGGTAGCAAGATTCTAACGCCCCGGCTACAAGGCAACGCTGTGTCAAGTGCCAAAAGTTTGACCATGGAAGTGATGCTTTTTGTGCCGAGAACATTACACGTTCCCGCTGCGGTGAAGGATCACACCTATCCAAATGTGATCGACCCTCTAAATGTATAAACTGCGCAGTGAGGCACCCAGCATCATTGCCTCACTTTCTACTACAGACTTGAATAAATTAGTACAATTGATACGAATCGGAGAAAACTCTTCCCCTGAATCCAAGAGACGAGTGATAGGCAAATTTATTCTCCTTTACTTAGGGAAAGGATGTGTTCTGGGCCATTCTATGGATTTGGTAATGGCTTAAGACAGGGTTGACAGGAAATCGTTGTGGAGGGTGTTGCGTCTGTATGGAGTGGCCGGAAATCTATTGGAAGCAGTTCAAAGTTTCTATGTTGAGAGCAGAGCATGTGTCTGAGTGGGCAGCGAGGTAGTGATAGGGTTTCAGTGAAAGTGGGTCTGAGACAAGGCTGCGTTATGTCTCCCTGGCTGTTCAATCTCTACATGGATGGAGTCGTCAGGAAGGTGAATGCAAGGGAAAGTCTTACTTGACCGTTGGAATACTGTGTTGAAGAAGAAACGAACCTAGCTCCAAAATTAGTGCTCGTTAAAAGAGCCAGAAAACACTTGCTATATACGCTCAGAGTTGGGCATGGGCATGCTGAGGGGGCTCCTCGGAACTCTCATGGATTCTTTGATAGAAATTCAGCAAATGTTGACGACCCAGACTTCTCCATAGGACAACTCTTCTGAACAACGGCTATCGCAGTAACAGCAACAATAACAACAACAACGGTTATCGCAAGATAACGACGTATCAGCGTCACCATCTGGTAGACGCTAATCAGCACCGCCATCACCCGGCGGTCGCGCCCAAATAGTGGACGTAAACCCCCTCCATCCTTGGCTGCCTGATGGAGAGATGATTAATCAACAGCAGCCTTCCCCCACTTCTGGTGGGGTGGACTTTGGAAACAAGACATACGACCGAACGCTGGTGCGGCACTTGCTGCTTCCGGATGAAAGCCCGGTAGAAGTCACCGCAATCGTGTACGACCCCATGAACGATACGCTGAAAATCAGAAAATACTTGTAAATATTTTTCAAAATGAAAACTTTACCAAGTTCTTCAATGTCAAGGCAATCTCGGCAGCGAACCTGGCCGATACTAATACTATTCAAGCTAATCGACAACTCCGCGTTGCAATGGGGGAACCCCTCGAAGCGCATCAGTGATCTTAAATGTGGCTCACTCCTGGTGGAGGTGAAAGATGAGCGAAAAAGGAACTTTCAGAACCTTAAACAACTAAATAATATACCTGTAAAAGTTGATGAGCACCCTACTCTCAACACGATACAAGGAACCATCTATTAAAAAATAGACCAAACCACTCCGACGACGATATTCTTACTGAACTCGCGGATCAGCAAGTCATCAATATATTTATATACAGAGTGAAACGACGGCGAAGCGGAGTTGAGAAATGCACTGGTGTTTACATCCTCACCTTCTAGCTCTGTTCTCTGCCTCCTGATGTCCACATTGGCTGGACACAGTGCTCGGTTCGAGAATACATCCCGAATCCCAGACGCTGCTACAACTGCCAAAAGTTTGGTCATGGAAGTGATACCTGCCGATCGAGGAACATAGAAGTACATGCTTCCGCTGTGGTAAAGACCCGCATGGCAACAATTGTGACCGACCTGTTAAATGCGCAAACTGTTCAGAGGACCATCCTGCGTCATCACGCGAAGGCTTCTATTACAGACTCGAAAAGGAGATACTCGCTCTTCAAGCTAGAGAACGCCTTTCCTAACTCGAAGCCAAGAGACAAGTAACCGCCGAATTTATCCGCCCGCTTGCTAGCTTTGCTGTAGTGACAGCGGGAACGCCTGCAACCTGGGTTTCTTCTAACCTACAATACGATGTCCTTCATCCACCTCGAAATCGAGGAAGCCTACGACGACAGTCATTCGCACTGTCCGGAAACTCGGAAATACCGTCGGAGATACCTTTCCTCATTCCCACCTCCCCCCGTCCATTATTTGCTGATCGACGTGCAATAGGAGTCCCAGACCTCAATCTGGACGACGACTTGCCTTTATTGGAGGCAGCACCACATAAAGAAACGCTGCCACCTCAACGCGCTCCTCGCCAGCCACACAAGACGAAAACCCGGCATCTGTCACCAACGCTTAAACCCGCCTTACTCCAAGCTCCAAGCCCAACTAAGATTCCTCTTGATAACCGCGCAGACTAGCCAGGTTACTATTGAGCTTGATGTCATTCTGGTGCCTTTTCTAGGGTGTCAAATGCCCCTTTGCGTCTGCCTCGCTTACCCGCTCCAGATTATAATCCGAAGAGAAATGTGCCTAACACAGTATTGAGCGTTACACACCCTACCCCATCATTGCCTCAGGTCGGAGAAACTCGCTTGTCCCTTACCAGCGCTAAGCGCACTGGCTCCAACCTGAACGATGATCCATACGGAAATGATCCTTTGTTGACTCGTAGCCAGAAGAGAAGCTCCAGCGATACTCGTCGAGCGCGGTTGACAGGCCGTGAGTGACTGTCTACAAAAAATATATATAATTAGATCATACCAACTCAAGCCTAGACCTTGAATTTTTCTACCCTAAACCACAAAGTCTGATACCCTCGTCCTTCAATGGAACATTAGAGGATATCGTGCTAATTATGCTGAACTTCTGAAATTAACCCAAACCTATAATCCAATGGTAGTTTGTCTCCAGGAAACTCTCTTGAGCTGTACAAACAATCTTTTTCCAGTGGGTATGAAGCTCACATTATCTCGCCCACTGCCGATGCTCGACCGGGCACTGGCCTGGCTACGATAGTAAATCAAGCAATCACATGCACTTCAATCCCTCTACAAACAACTATGCAAGCTCAGGCCCACAGAGTAGGCCTCAAACGCCCGTTACTATTTGTAACCTATATATTTCCGCAAATGAACTAATTTATTTGCCACTTCTTAGTAACCTTTTTGATCAGCTTTCTGCGCCCTACCTTCTCGTAGATGACCTCAACGCTAAACACCTCCTCTGGGGAGGAGACACAGCTGATGGACGTGGAGGGCACGTCGAAGCATTCTTTCTGTCTTCTGATATTGCGCTCATTAATACTGGAGAACCGACACACTTCCAAACCCAGACTGCCTCGTTATCGGCTATTGACTTAACCTTCTGCTCCCCAATTCTCTCCCCAGACCTTGCCTGGCAAGTGCTGGAGGAGCCCTCCGGGAGTGACCACTTCCCCATCACTATCACTGAAGATACTTCTACCGCTTGCCGATACATCATGCGTAAAGCCAACTGGCAATCGTTCACCGCTTATACAGCAACACCTCTCCCACCTCAGGACATATCCTGTGGCGAGATGGTGGAAAACTTTAATTATACCCTCCTTCACGCTGCAGTGAAGGAGGGTATTGCAAACGGCAAAGGGAGCGTGCATTCAATCGATACCGGCGCACCAAAGCAGTAGCAGAGAAACTGCAAAAGCACGAAACACATACTTCCTAGCTTGTAGACAATCATGGCAAATCTACGTATCGTTCATTAATGTGAACACCCATATCTGAAGTGTGGTCCCGCATACGGAAAATGACTGGGAAGTACTCTTCTCATCCCCCCCCCCCACCCAACCCTAAGGATGTTGGAAACGACCCACACCGATCGGCAAGAAGTCTCTGAACTCTTTGCAACACATTAAACCTCCTTCAGCTCGGATTCTGGGTACAGCCCGGCTTTCCGTATCACAAAGCGTACTGCAGAACAAAATGATCTGGATTTCTCCATAAATTCCCTCACACCTCACGATGAACCTATCACGGTACACGAAATCCTTGGTCCAATTCGCACCTCCAACCCTTCTGCTCCTGGCGAAGATCAAATCTCCTACGAGATGCTCCGCCACCAGCGTCCCTATCCCGATCGGTGGAGGGAGGCAGTGGTTCTGCCTTTCCCAAAACCTGGCAAGCCTACCGATGAATTGACCAGCTACCGCATTATAGCCCTCACCTCGTGTGTAGCGAAGGTTCTGGAGAAAATTGTGAATGCCCGACTGACTCGGCACCTTGAAGCGGACTCACTCCTCACCCCATTACAATTCGGATTTCGAAAGATGCCATCAGCGCGGGACGCCTTTCTACGCGTTGTGACTGAGATCCAAGGGGCCTTGGACCGCAAGTAACACACTGTTTGTGTTTTCTTTAACCTTGAGAAGGCATATGATACAACGTGGCGCTATGGCATCCTCCGAGAGATCCACGGGATGGGACTCCGGGGTCACTTGGCAATTTTCATCCGGAACTTCATCCGGCGGAGTCTTCCAGGCCAAAATCAGCAATCATCTCTCGGACATACATATCCAAGATTTGGGGGTCCCTCAAGGTAGCGTCCTTCCGTGTACTCTATTCGCGACTGACATTAATAGGATCACGGGGGTGATCCTTCCCTCCGTGAATGGGTCACTGTACGTTGACGACTTTATGATATACGCATCGACGCCTGTTGTGTCCCAACTCCAACGTGAACTACAGAGTGAATTGCCCAGGTGATTGTCTGGACAGAATCTCGAGGCTTTAAAATATCTAAAAGCAAAAAATGTGCACTTCATATCCATTGGTCTCGCACACACACACAAACACGGAACCAGACCTCAGACTACATGGAGAAATGATCCCTTGCCTACCTACAGTCCGCTTTCTAGGACTAATATTCGACCAGAAACTAACCTGGAAGTACCACGTGCAGCAGCCTAAGATAGACTGGTCACAGCGATTTGTCATTTTTCAAATTGCATCGCACTTCACCTGGTGTACAGATAGACATCATTACGCCTTTACCGCGCTATCATCCGGTCCAAACTAGACTATAGGAGCGTGGTATATGGCTCCGCGAAACCAAATATTCTCAAAGCACTGGAACCTGTTCACAATGTCGCCCTCCGCGCTTGTACTGGAGCTTTCCGCTTCTCCCCTATTGTCAGCCTTCTTTGTGAAACTGGTGAGCCTAGTCTTGCCCTGTGACGAGAACAAATTGACCTTCAATTTTATTGCCATCTTCTTGCTTGCCCCACCTCCCCTACGTGTACCACAATTCAACAGAGTTATTTTTATAGCCCATGCGGAGACTCATCACGCTGGTAGCTTGCATATCTCCACTGATGGATCAAAAGACGACAATGCTGAGGGTCTGTGCAGCGGTTCTCCCCGGGCGCGTCGTCACTAGGAAATTTCCGCCGTCAGCGTCCGTTTTCACTGCTGAATTCACTGACATTGGCGACGCCCTCATACAGATACACAGATACAGACACTAGGCCGCATCCCCCAGAAAGGGGGGTGGCCGACGGCAAGGCGCACCTCTCACCCTCACACGCTCACACTCACACAACTTAGTCCTTTTGTGCTAAAGGGTCCGGCCGGCAGTCCCTCAACTTACACTCTGGGTCCCGAGTGCAGTCCGAGGAACCGTCGTCAGCAGCAGGGCCCGATAGTTCTCACTGGTTTACCCCCGCCGCGTCATAATGACCGGGCCCCCCTCCACCCACGCCCATCCCGACAGCGGGATGCCAAGGGCGGGAAAGCACATCAGAGCAGCGTCAAAATCAACCATTCACAATCATTCTCCACTCACGCCTGTTCATTGCACGCTCTCTCGCTACCTCCACATTCATATCTCTCCTTCCCAACGCCTGCTTCAGACCATCCAAAACGCCCTCATGGAAGCCGATACTCTTCCAGATGCCAATATCTCAATCTTTAGTGCTTCGCTCAGTGCGCATCAAACCCTGGAGATCTTCAACAATTGCCACCCTGTCGTTTCAGCAATCTTGCGCTGGCTTGTGCGATTGTCCTCCAGGAACAAGCACGTTTGTTTGTGCTGGGTTCCGGGCCACTTTGGGGTGGTGGGCACTGAGCGGGCGGAAGGAGCGGCGCGAAGAACTGCAGCGGCGCCTGACCCAGCAGAAGAGCGTCCACTCTCATTTAAAGACTTCTACCCAGCGATTGAAAGAGCTGTGCGAAATAAAGGAAACATGGAATGGTCTGATGTTCCTATGAGAAATAAACTGCGTACTATTAAAGACACACCAATACCCTGGATCTCATCAAGCAACCGATCTCGACGGACTGAGGTAACTCTATGCCGATTGAGAATAGGACATAGCAGACTAACGCACAGACACCTAATGAAGGCGTTGCCACCTCCTTATTGCATGGACTGTCTAGTCCCTCTTACAATAGCCCATGTCCTGGCAGAGTGCTCCACATGGACAAAATGTTGACGCACATACTTATTCAGAAGCCGGTTTCTGCATTTTCCTAACATACTCCGCCTAATACTTACTGAGTTCCCTCAGAGACAATTCAGTGCGGAACCGCTTCCCAGCTACCTTCAAGAAACAAGCCTCCGAGCTGAAATCTGATCGCTTGTAAATTGATCATACATAATCTTACTTACCGATAGACTCCTCCATCCCGGAGGACCACCGTTTTCTTTGCTCACTCTGAGCAAGACACATTTGTGACCTCTCCTTATATCCCTATAAACAGTAGTGACCTAAGCATGCCGTGAGTCGAAACAATCCCGGAGACTGACGATGATTTGTCAAGGACTTGATGCAGCGATGGCTGCTGGTTTGACGTTCGGTGCAAGAAAAACATTGACTCCATTGCAATAGAAAGCCTGGGCACTCTAATCAGAGCAATAATACGATCACGCATCGACTACGTAGCCGTAGTTTACGGTTCAGCAACCAAAACTACTCTCAAACCACTCTCGATCATTGTTAATAAAGCAATGCGGATCACAGCCGGGGCGTTCCGTTCCACTCCCATCGATTTTCTTAACGTGTTTGCTTGGTGCCAGAAGAACATTGTTTCCAGTGCACTAGAAAGCCTTGACACTCTAATTTTTTCTTACGTGCTTGCTAACTAGCTTTCACCTCGCTCCGGCGAGACAAAATTTTGCGACAATACTATTCTAAGACTAGAAACCTGATCAACAACCCAGCACACTCACCCACATCACCAAAATTTTCGTTAAATGCCTCTTCGAGGCTAAGCAGAATATTTGCCCATTGTTTTTCCCTGTGCGTGGACATCCTGCTGACCTCGCTAAACATCAACCGTCAGGCTATTAGGCCTACATTCGCGTACCGAATCCCTCACATTAACACACCAACTTGGATGATCAACCCACTTCCAGGCAACCTAGATTTGCAAGTATATCCTAAAGCAACTACTCCAACCATCACGTACCGACAGGAATTTCTAAAACTACTTGAGAAACATTATCCAGAGCACCGACATATATACACAGACGCGGATGGAGTGGGAGCCGCTGTTGTTTTCGGGCATATACGACTTTCGGCTACCCTCCCACAAGAAGCTTCTGTGTTCTCTGCAGAGCTTCACGCTCTCGAAGTAGCCATCTCTATTGCAAAAATACTCCGCCTCCCTAAATACGTCATATTCTTAGACAGTCTGAGGGCTCACGCTCAGCTCAAATCTTTGCACTACGAACCCCATGGCCAACGTAAAATGTAGAACGATATTTTTTTTATGTCCAATGCGGGTCAAACGGTCGAATTCCACTGGATCCCCGGACACGTGAGAATATGAGGAAGCGAGCTTGCAGATTTGCCTGCTAAATTGGCGTCCACCCATCAAGAATAATTTATTGCAATACATTGCCGGGACTGGTTCCCTATCATCAATTCCCTTATAACTTGCCGATGGAATGACATGTGGCAACGGAGTGGACAGAAAAATCTTTCAGTCAAGCCCTTGGTTGGAGAATGCGAAAGGAAGTTCTCCAACAGAAAAGACAACATATTCATCAACCGCTTATGCACGTTACACACGTGGGTAACACACAAACTACCTAATGGATGTAGACACGAGACCGGATGCGCCACCATTCCCATGTTACCACCAGGTGGCAATCAGCGTGAAACACCTACTGATGGATTGCAACGCACTCGCAACAGCCCGATAAGCTTTTCTGAACCCCCCCCCCCCCCCCCCCCCCCCCCCCCCCCCCGTGCAACCTACCAAGTCTATTCACTGACCTTACTTCCCGGAAAAAGCTTATCGCTTTCGGAAAACATACCGTACTATACGAAGCTGTCTTAAACATAAACATATGAGCATGCGAGGTGGTCTCTCCACCGTGAGCTTATGATGTCTCGCGTTGAGGCTTTTGTGGAAATGATGCTTGAATGAAATCAAATCAGACCTGCCCGCGATGGTGGCGTTTGGGGCCTCGGCTACTGCGAAAGTCTCTCAATCATTAAGGTTTCATTTAATCGCCGGCAGGACGGCGTCGTGTGCGTCGTCTTTGTGGTGTTGACGTTGGTGAAGCCTGTGCGTTACTAGAGCTTCTGGCCCACCGAAATATTCATGACATCAGAGCCGCAACATGGAGACTGCATTTTTTTGAGCAAAGTGAACAGTCAATCGCCATCATTTCTCTCCAATTTGACGTCGAGTCCAACTTTGGTCCTAACACTAATCCTTGTTCCACGTGTAGTCATCTCTACGCGCTTCATGTTGGTGCGATGCAGTGTTCGCGCGTTTTGTTCCTGGCTGAGATACATGACAACACTGCAAGAAATAATGCTCTGGGGTCCATAGTAACAGAATTAACCCACCTGGTGGCAATGTACAACTGCCAAACAACCAACGACGTCAGTACAGATCATCAGCAATAACTCTCCAATCCGCTTCTAAGCCGTTTACACCACTCTCTCCACCTCTCCCAACAACCACATATCAGTGGGTGTTACGAGTTTCGGATGGTACGCTGACCGCAGTTGCCAGCGTCGCCGGTGGAAACCGGGGCTTAGCAACAACTACGAGTTGTTAATCATATTGCTCAACTTCCTGCACCTTATCCTCTTGGTGACCTTACGCTAAATACCCCCGTGGGGTGGAGACAGCTGATAGACGTGGAAGACACGTTGAGACATCCCTATTGAAGTTGTCTACGGATCTGCAGCCAAAACTACTCTCAACCCTCTCTCGACTATCGCAAACAATGCTTTGCGTATCACAACCGGTGCGTTTCGCTCCACCCCAATCGAATCCCTTAACGTGCTCGCTAACGAACTTTCACTACAATACTATTTTAAGACTAGAAGTCTAATCAACAACCCAGCGATCAGCCACATCACCAACATATCCGATAAACGCCTTTTTGCGGTTGAAAAATATATGTTCATCGTTTTCCCTACGTGTGGACAACCTGCTGACCTCGCTTAACATCAATTGTAAAGCTACTAAGCCTTCATTTTCCTACCGAATCCTTCAAATTAACTCACCAACATGGATGATCAACACACCATCGTTCAACCTAGACCTACAAATGAACCCTAAAGCAACTACTCCAACCAACGCGTATCGGCAGGAATTCATGAGATTACTAGAGGAAGAATATTTAGAGCACCGCCACATATACAATGACTGCTCCAAAACCGCGGACGGAGTGGGAGCCGCCGCTGTGTGTGGGGACGCCCCACTCTCGGCCACCCTCCCTCAAGAGGCCTCCGTGTTTTCTGCAGAGCTTCACGCACTTGAACTAACCATCTCTATTGCAAAAACACAGCGCTTCCTCAAATACGTCGTATTCTCAGACAGTCTGAGTGTCCTCACCCAGCTTAAAACACTACACTACGAACATCCAGTTCTACGTAAAATGCAGCACGATCTCTGTGATGACCGAGACGGGTCAGGCAGTGGAATTCTGCTGGATCCCCGGGCACGCGGGAATAAGAGGAAACGAATTTGCGGACTCGCTTGCTAAACTGGCATATACTCACCAAAAATAATTTTTTCGTTATACATTACCGGGACTGGTTCCCGATCATCAACTCCCACATAACATCCCGATGGGATGAAATGTGGCAACTGAGTGGACAAAAACTGCTTTCAGTCAAACCCTCAGTCGGAGAATGGGAAACAAAGTTCACCAACAGAAAAGACCAAGTGTTCATTCAACCGCTTGTGCACGGGACACACGTAGGTAACTCACAACCACTTGATGGATGTCGACATAGGACCGTGCAACTACAAAGCCCGTGCAACCTACAAAGCCTACTACCGGACCCAACCTACCGTAAAAATCTTATCGCTTTCTGAAAACACACCGGACTATACGAAGCTGTCTAAACCACAAACACCTGAGCCAGTGAGGTGGTCTCTCCACCCCATTACGCACAGAAATAACACATTTTGCGAAGATACGCAATAACTGTTTACTCTCTCGTACGCGCTAGTACGCGGATGTGCCACAATTGAAATACGCACTGACTTCATCTTGACATGACTAATATTCTCGCACACGAGGACGTGCGAATTTACCGGAATCAATGACGGTCGCGCCCTACGGGGGAGCCTATTATGACTCACGTTGAGGCTCTGGTGGAAATGGGGCTCAAATCAAATCAAGATACTAATATCTTTATATACAGTGATTCGCTTAGCGCACTTCAGACCCTGGAGATCTTCATCAATGGCCGCCCTGTTGCTTCAGCATCTTGCTCTGGCTTGTACATTTAGGTTCCAGGAACAGGAACGTTCGGTCATGCTTAGGTTCTGGGCCTTTGTGGGGATGCGGTTGATGAGTGATCGGATGATGCGACACTGAGAGCTGCAGGATCGCCTGACCCAGCAGAATAGCGCCCACAGCCATGTAAAGATCTAACCACTCAATTTAATATGCTATTTGGAACGAATGAACCAGTGGATGGTCTGATTTCCTCTGTGAGAAATAAATTGCACACTATTAAAGAAACATCAACGCCCTGGGCACCTTTAAATAACCGATCTCGACGGGCTGAGATTATTATCTGCCGATTGTGAATAGGACATGGTAGCCTAGCGCACAGCCATCAGTTGCAGACGACGCCGCCGCCTCCATTTGGCATTGACTGTCAAGTCCCACTTCAATTGCCCATGATTTAATATAACAGTCAACCTGGACTGAGTGCCGACGCACCCACTTTACCACGAGCCGGTTTCTTGACCCAAATGCTTTCTGAGTTGACTCAGAAGCAAATTTGAACCAATCTCTTGAATGAAATCTAATCTGTCATGAATCGATCACACTTCATCTTACATGCCAATCAATCTTTCTATCCCAGAAGATTAGTTTTTTAAACTAGTTTCGAATGAAACACTTCCCTGATTCCCTTAACAGTTGTAGTGAGTAAAGCAAACTATGAATCGAAGTAAACTCGGAAATGGACGATAACTTGTTGATGCAGCACCAACTGCTTATTTGACGTTTGGTGCCAGAAGGACGTTAACTTCAGTGCTCTAGAAAGCCTCATCACTATAAGCTAACGCCCGATGCCATAAGGATATTCACTCCAGTGCTCTAGAAAACCTTAGTACACTAGCTACTCTAGTTGCTGGTTTGACGTTGGGTGCCAGAAGAGCGCTGACTTCAGCGCTAGAAAGCCTAGTCACTTAAATCTAATCTTCTTATTATTAGAGAACTTCGAGTTATGATTTTATTTTAATATGTTACTAATACCGTAAGTTAATTTCATTGTTCCCTTCTCCTTATTGCCATTTTTGTCTACAGGCGTTCCGCCTCCCTCAGCTTTACGGGAACCACGACTATCTCTTCACCAGCCTTTACGTGCTGCTAGGCCTTTGGGCCTTTCTCACGATCGAGCGCATCATTAAGATTTGCATCACGGTGCACTCCGTAAGTAGTCAACTGCAAATGGCAGGACAATCTGATATTATAACTTTTGTTATCTCAATTTTCTCGATAAAAAGCTATTTCTCAGTTATGTAGAATGAGCCATAAGGTTTAGCATTGCGCTTCTGCTTTTATTCGAATGAATCTTCAAGAGAAAACATTACAGAGACGCATTTACGAGATAATCTTGATAATATTCGTTGAACATAGTTTTAAACCGATTTAGACCTTTGTCTCTTTAACCTTACTCGGGAATTTCGAAACTTTTAAATTCATCGACTGTCATCGAGTTTCTAGGAAAAACGTTTGGCTAAATGTTGGCTAGTGACAGCGTGGCGTCTCCCGCGACTAGCGGTCTGAATGTCTTCTATGTACAGCGGCGTCTCCCGCACCCCGCAGTCTCGGCCGGCTGAAACCCCCAAACCCCCTACCTACCTATATAAGCGAGCTCTGCCGAGCTTCGTCATTCATGAGGGCTAGCAGAGCTGCTCACCTAAGGAGACGTCAGGGCGTTATTAAGATAGCAAGGGGACGAGGAGGCCCCCTTATGGCTCTCACTACATTACAGAGAAATGGCTGTAATCGAGATAATTGAGATTACAAAAGTTATATTCTCTTCCATAGAGAATATCATCATGTAGAGCAAGCTGGCCTAAGCCAGATGAGCACAAAAATTGGATGGATCGGCTGCATCCTAAACTGAGTTATCTTTAAGAAGCACTTGCCATGTAAGGAATGATAACCCAGTTGTATAAATGGGGGTAATGACTGTAATCATAGACCATGACAAGTATTTGTTGGTGCCTACTACAGTCAATAATATACTTGTTCATATGCGGGCCTAGAGTATGAGCCCCGAAATAGTAATTATGTACATCAATATATACTGCCTTCTAGTCTGAGTGTGAACGAACAGCCAGGTAGGTCCAGTAGAATCCTCACTATTGAAAATTTTACCATGTGTACCATAGCTAATATGGTAACCTTGCCGTACAGTGAGTCTGATAAAGTAAATATATACTGAGGAAACCGACGCAATCCTTATCCTGAAGCCATAGCATTGAGTACTTCATAATGATATGGTAGGATAATCTATAAACGTACCCTATAATATGTACAAAGTTTCTGGCATTAGCTAGCGTAATGTCACAAACCTTTGACGTGAGATGAACTATCCACCTGGTTCTCAGTGAGACGGAAGGCTGGTTAGGGTTCCCCACCGCAAAAAAAGTACTTGTGCCGAAAACGTGAGGCGACTTCCAGAACTCCTTGGAGATGAAGTCTTGGAGAGGGACCCCACGCGTCCAAGCGAGAGATTAGGCAGATTTCCTGGTTTCGTGAGCTTTAGTGAAGGCATGCGCTGTGCCTTCATTGATAAACGAACAGATGTAATGCTCCATCGATGATGTCTTGAGTGATTTGCCTGAAGTAGGATGTATGAGCAACAAGTCTTTGTTCGACGGACAGCGTGTTACGTAGGCGTTGATTATGGTCATAGGGCCCAGCCCCCCTAGGCATCTGTTAGGTTCACGGGCCGCATGGAGTCACGGCCCAACCGGGGGGTGAACACCCGTATTTCCCTTCAGACTCTTCTCTTCTTCACCATTCACTATCTCTCCTTTTTTCTCTCATCCTGATTTGCTTACCTTTCATTTACCTCATTTGCATCTTACGTTTAGTTCAAATTTCCTGTAACTTGTCTCAGACTCATTAACGACTCTCCTAATAGTCGTTGCACACAAACATACACACGCATGCGCACACAGACACGCACACTCAAACATATACATACCGGAATAGTCGTAACCTGTTTCTACGACTATTCCTTCTTCTTTCTATTCCTGCTGTTCTCATGCGTGAAATTTCCTACACCTAGTGTAGATCTCATGCGTGGGATCCCCGTTTTCTGTCTCTTCTTCATATTCCCTCTCAGCAGGTGTTGGAGCGTGTAGCCCGGCACCTTAAGGACTACTGCAGATCTTTGGGGCTCTGAAGCAGGGTAGGCAGTGTGTTATTCCTCCTTACTGCCATCCGGGCAGTGCTGGGACCATATGGCCTCAGCACCTTAGGAGTTCCTGTACCTCCTGTGGCACCCGTACATACCATAGACGTTCGCCGCGTAAAGGACTTTGACTTGACGCAGTAGTAAACCTAACTCGAACATTAAAAGAAGAATAAAATCTGAGACTAACATGATGCACCACTATTTGCTGGTTTGACATTCGGCGCCAGAAGGACAATGACTCCAGTGCGCTAGAAAGCCTCGTCACTCTGATCTAATCATGGGGCCCAGGCCGTGTGCCCGGACATCCGGCAGCATTGAGGCAATAGAGATTGAGCGGTGGCGTGTGTGTGAGGGTCTGGTTTCAGTACTGGAACTTGTCAGCGGTCAGAACGAGCGCGCATGGAGAGTTCTTGGAGAAATGGAGTCCCGTGCGTGCCGTCGCTGCAATCTCAGAGACCCTGTTTCCTGCTGCGAGAGCGACGAGCAAAAGTTTTCTGAAAGAGCGCCGATACTGACGTTGTCTGAGTAGTGAAGCGAGGGGAGGCGAGCATGTCGAGAACCGGCTCCAGCTGGCACTGCGGTACGAAACGTCTTAGTGGTGGGTTCTCGTGAAACTGGGCCTTCGCCAGTTCCTTGAAAACCGCCTTGCGGTCGTGCCGTCAAACCCATGAAAGAGAGGCAAATGAAGCGCCTTCCTGTAAGTTCAATCAGTACGAGGAACGAGCTGCTTCTACCTGCCGGCATGGCGCAGGGACGGGAAGGAGGTGAACTGGTTGAGGACTGCAGCTTTGTGGCGCGTAGCCCCACTTGAAAAACGACTCTAGCAGCTATTGGTAACGGTGTTGTGTGGACTGCCTGTGCCTGTTGACCAGGGTGTCTGCGAGCGTTTTTTTTGTATGGTTAGCACCGTTTTGAAAAACTTGATGCGAGATAACTCAAGAAGGGTCGTGATGTTAGAGGCACCTCCCTGCCTTCGACGCGCTTGGGACACGTCGAGGGCCCCCACAGGGCGTTGGAGTGGTCGGGCACCACGAGGACGCCGCTGTAGCGGTACGTCTCGAGCTTGTGGGCACCTGGTGGATCAGGTTGTATGGAAAGAACAGGTATATTTCCCTTCACTGAGTCCAGTCGCATTGGAGGGAAACCGCAAAAGATGCTCGTAGGTGATGAAACTGAGCTGCAAAAAATTAGAAGTTGTGGTTTCTCGGATGCGCGAAGAGGTCTATTTGCTTAGTCCCGCGCAGGGCAGAGAGGAGGGTGAGGCCATGAGGCGTCCGCATCCACTCCTTTTCTACTGGTAGGAGGCGTGAGAGCTGATCGGCCCAGACGTTCTGCGATCCTGGAAGGTAGGTCGCGAGAAGCAAGAGGTGACGGCGCTGGAGGATCTTGAGAGCTGTGCTCCGAACTTCTGCGACGCCAAGGCCTTGCTGGAGCCCAAGTGGTTCACCATGGTTACCTCCGCCCTGTTGTCTGACAACACGCGGATTGTAGTGTGGTGTCAATGAGCTCGTGCCCGCAGCGCATGTACGATGACCGGCGATTCCTACGACGTAACATGGTGAATACATCCCCATGGCGACCAGTGGCTGTCAGACTGCTGGTCGCTGCTGCATACAGCCCCCGCGCGTCTCCCGATGCGTCCATCCACAGCAGGTGCTTCGGTGAAGGCATTACGAACGGGACGTGGGAGTGAAGGAAAGCCTCGCTGCTCTTGTGCTGTACTGCGCGGCGGTAGGGATTGTTGAGATAGCTGGGCTTGCTGGATAGGCGCTGGGATCGTGCTGCTAGCACCTCTCCGTTGAGGAAGTGGTGAGCATGGCGTAGGTAAGGCGTTCTTTAATACGTAAGGCCGAGAGGACTCTGATGCTGTCGAAGCGAAAGATTTCAGCGGGGAAGAATCGCCGTAGCCATGTCTCGGCGGCAATCGATGTGCTGTAAGGTAGGGGCGATGAACCCGGTCTCTCTATTGAGAGTTACCCCCAGGAAGTCGAACTGTTGGATGGGTTCCAGAATAATCTTTCCCAGGTGGACGCGGTAATGGAGCTTGGGGAGAAAGTAGCAGGCCGTCTGGGTGGCGCGCCGGCAGTAATGTGCCGTCGGTGCCTGGAGTAGCCAGTCGTCGATGTAAAAGACCGCATCTATCCCTTGCTGGTGGAGCAAGCGAAAGGGGTAGCTTCGTGATCGTTGTGAAGACTTTTGATCCCAGGTTGAGTCCGAATGGGAGGGCCGACAAAAAGGTACCGTTGGCTTCGTGTCCAACTTGGTGAACCAGAGAGGGAACTTCAGCACCGCTCGTATTAGTTGCAGGTTGGACCCTCGAAGCGCGGTTATCGGGATGTATTTGTTGAGTTCTGAGAGGTTGATCAATCGGTTATCCCCTTCGGAGGCCTTGAGGACCGCAAAGATACGAGATGCGAAAGCTGGTTGTTTGGGCCCTGCCATGACAACGCCTTTGCGCAGGAAGTCTAAAACGAGGTTGTTGAGAACGCTCTCGTGTTGTCGGTGAGAGACAGTGTAATCGAGAGGAGGGGGTCGTGGCGCCCCTCTCAGAAGAGGCCTTAGGACAGGAAGCGTGTGACCCAAGGCGTGGCTTTACGCCCGTTTGCTTGGTGACTCCTGAGGGCCGCCGGAAGAGCGTTAGTACTTACGGGAAGGGTAGCGGTTTCGCTTTCCACAGTCACCTGAGGACTTGGAGCGGGTTGGAGTGCTCATACGAACAATGCAGTGACTGCGGGGAACTTGCGTGCCAGCCGTGAGACAGGATCACAGATGCGAGCAAGAATACCCGTCATTGACGCGCTGCGAACCTAGCTGCAAAGGGTCTGAACGAGGAGCTGGAGATCCTTCGCACGTACTTCTGCCGGGATGTGTCGGCAAGAAAAAGCAGTCTTGCCCCTAGTGGTCTCGAAGTGAGCCTGTGGGAGGACGAGCGGTGCGTTAGCGAATTCCCTCAGGGCCTCGATTCTATGGCAGCCTGATGTAAGGCGCGAAGTGCGCATTCGACTTAAAGTCGAGCTCCTTTGAATTGGGAGGCTCTGTCCCGTTGCACAATATCTGTTCCTGCACGCCGCAATGGTAGGACTGCCTGGAGGTGCTGTCATTGCTGAGGCCTATGTTGCACTCACCTGACCTAGATACGTGACCTTCCGAATAAACCGGAGTGCCGTAGTCACTCGGTATGGAGGTCATTGTTGGGCACATTGCGAGCCTGTGACGCGATCATCTGATGACTCGCGATTGCTCGCCTGTCGCTGAGGTGATTTTGTGTGATGGTAAATTTTGTGTCGACAAAGTTTGTGTTGACAATTTTTGTGTTGACAAAATGGGTGTGGAGACAGAAACGTTTTGTGTTGACAAATTTTGTGTCGACAAAATTTGTCAACAAAATTAGTGTGTCGACCAATTTGTTGTCAAGAATTTGTGTTGACATGGTGTGTGTCTCCATGGTGTGCGTCGACAAAATTTGTCTGTCGACAAAATTTCTATGTCTAACAATTTATGTGTCGACAAATTTATGTCGACAAAGTGTGCGTCAACAAAATTTTTGTGTCGACAAAATGTTTGTGTTGACAAATTCATGTGTCAACTAATTTTGTGATTCGACAATTTGTGTCAACCAAGTTTTTCGTCAACAAATTTTTGTGTGAGACCAATTTATGTGTCCACATTTTTTGTCTCCAAATTTATTTGTCTACAAATTTTTTGTGTCAACAAAGTTTTGTCAACAGAATTTTGTGTTGTCAACAGAATTTTGTGTTGTCAAATTATGTCAACAAATTTTTTGTATTGAAAAATTTCTGTGTCGACATTTATGTGTCTGCAAATTTTTGTGTGTGCAAATTTCTGTGTCAACAAATTTTGTCTTGACAAATTCTGTCTTGACAAATTTTGTGTCGACAAATTCTTGTGTTGACAGATTCTTGTGTCGACAGATTCTTGTGTCGACAGAATCTTGTGTCTACAAATTCTTGTGTGGGCAAATTCTTGTGTTGGCAAATTCTTGTGTCGGCAAATTCTTGTGTCGGCAAATTCTTGTGTCGGCAAATTCTTGTGTTGGCAAGTTCTTGTGTCGGCACATTCTTGTGTCAACAAATTCTTGTGTCAACAAATTCTTGTGTTGACAAATTCTTGCATTGACAAAAACTCTTGTCAACAAAAACTCTTGTCTCGACGAGTTCTTGTGTCAACAAATTCTTGTGTCGACAAAATTCTTGCAGGCAAAAATCTGGTGTCGACAACTTCTTGCTCTTGCAACAGCAAATTCTTATGTCAACAAATTTTTGCCGACAAATTCTTGTGTCAATCAACTTCTTGGGTCAGCCAAAATCTTGTGTGGACAAATTTGTGTGTCCGCAAAATTTGTGTCAACGAATTATGTGACGACACATTTTTGGGTCGGACAATTTCTGTGTGATGACAAATTTAGGTGTCGACAAAAGTATCTTGTCGACAAATTTTGTGGTGACAAAATCTATGTGTCGACAAATGTGGTGTGTCAACAAAGTATGTGTTGACATATTTCTGTTTTGACAAATTTCTGTTCCAACAGATTTCTGTCTCAATATTTCTATTACGACAAATTTCTGAGTCGACAAATTCTGTTGACAAATTCTGTGTTGACAAATTTCTGTTGCGACAAGTTTCTGTTGCAACAAATTTCTGTTGGGACAAATTTCTGTGTTGACAAATTTCTGGTACGACAAATTTCGTGTCGAAAAATGTATGTGTCCACCACTTATTATGTCTTATCCTTTCAAAAGGATGCATAGACCCTGTGGGCATGGAGGTAAAATAGGAGGGAGCATTAGCTGCGTTGTGTGTATATTCGAATGAAGCCAGTTCTGGTGCTCGGCTGCCTGGGAGTCAGTGTTAAGGCAACCGTCGGATGTGGAGGTTGTGTTAGTGTTGGTCGTGCTCGTGATCATGAGTCGACGCTGCGCAATATAAAATGTGGCGCATTGTCAAAATAGAAAGAACTTTGGCGCGAGTAAGAAATTGCTGCCTACTTGATGAATTTTGCAAGCCTTTCAAAAGCTCTGCCGGCGTAGATGCTAGGCACTTGAAGCAGGAGCTACCACACCATGTTTGACTCGAGACTGAGGCGGCCAGAGCACGAGCATCAAATCTTGCTTCACAGAAATGAACCAATGCTCCCTCTTCTCTATTATACCTGCATGCCTGTGAGTCTTAGTGTGGCGGGAGTCTGCGGTTTGGAGCTCAGTGGTAGCTGTGCCTCCATCAAGCAGCAGCGCTCGAATGAATGACGAAGCTCGGCAGAGCTGGCTTTCATAGGTAGGGAGGGGGTTGGGAGCTTGGAGGTTTTGGCCGGCCGAGACAGCGGGAGGCGGGAGACGCTGCTGTACGCTGTACCTAGAAGACATTTAGACCCCCAAGCTCAGGAGACGCACCACGCTGTTCCCAGCAGACATTCTGTCAGATTTTTACCTCAAAACTCTGGGACAGTCAAGGAACTAAAAAGTTTCAAAATTCCAGAGTAAGGTTAAAAGACACAAATGTCTAAATCGGTCGAAAACTACTTCCAACGAATATTATCAAGATTCTCTCATAAATGCGTCTCTGCAATGTTTTATTTTCAAGATTTATTCGAATAAAAGCAAAAGGGCAATGCTAAACCTTATGGCTCTACGAAGTGGAAGAGAAATTGCCTCATTCTGGCCTAGAATAATGTCCACTTAGATTTGGGACTGCATCTGAAAATATTCTTGTCTTTTCTCGTCCTTTGCATCCAGATTGCTGCCTAGCATTACATGGCTCATCTTGATCGAGTGGCCATTGCCTTTTGTGGGGGTTAATTATGTTCAACTGTGCCGAGTTTGGATAGCTGGCATAGGATATCTCGTGCTGTTTTTGACTGGAATTTTGGCTGACGCTGTAGATATAGCCGATACAGATTAACGGTAGCTACTTTAACTTGTGGCATAGCCTTGCAGCATTCTTTTTAAGTTGATCCTGTTTGATTAATTCAGTATGTTCTGAATTTATTTTATTATTGCTGACATTGTTTGAAAGTGCAACAAGCTTCTGAGGACGCTATCTGTAATTGTAGAAATCATATAAAGCTAATAATTGAAAGTTCTTAATCACTTTGAGCATTGAGCATAGTAATAGGTTATAAGTAGATATATGTAGGTTTCAACTTGTTGAACCGTTATTGGTTCATTTTGCCTTGAGTAAAACACATGCATTTAGCTATCCTGGTTTGGGTACTAGTCGTCATCACCCACTACCCATGCAACTTCTCCTGACGGGGTACATAAGTCTTGCTCCTACTAACCAATAATAAACATCTCTCTGTAGGCTGATACTCATTGAACTGAATGCACTTCCAACCTGTAAAATTGAGCACCAAATTAAAAAATGATGTCCTCCGGAGCGTGTGCTAACTAACAGTAGTCTAGAATCTTCCATTGAGGAGTGCTTTAATTAGATATTTTACGAGCGGGGAATACCTTTGACATTCACCGCGTAAAGAACATTGACTTAACGCAGTAGTAAACCTAACTTAGTCTAATAAAAAAGTTGTTTATAACTTGCTGCTGGGTGCACTTACTGCTGGTTTGAATTTCATCGCCAGAACGCCAGAAAGACACCGACTTCAGCGCGCTAGAAAGCCGCGCCACTTTAATCTATCCTAGAGTGCTCCGTCACTCTAATATTATGGGCGGAGCTTAATTCTGTCTTGCGACCATGCCACAATAGTGAATAAGGTGCGTCTTTGATTGTCTGTTACGGCCGAGTGCACCAACACTGCGCCGAGTTGCTACCTCTGAGTCTTACTGTACTAGCTAGATACTGTAATGTGACTTACCGTTTTGACAACCCTGCGACTGCTGGTATTTTCGACCTTCTCGTGTGTATCCTACTCTCAAGTTATGTTCACTTGGCATACATTCTATGTCTGAAGAAATATTTAAAAAAAAAATTGTTTGCGTGTTAGATGTCTTCGGCGACATAAATTTGCTAATGGAGCACTTCTGTAGCACACTCAATCTTGATGAAGTTCCGTTCCTTGTTTATCTGATCAACATGAAAAATAGCTACCATTTGTGTTATTGCCATATTATATTGGCCTACCTGTGAACTGCTAATTAAACTACTCGTATGAAACCTGTAAACATTGACATCACAGTTGCTACCTGGCCAGTCCAGTTTGCTACTCCTGAAATACCATATTGCTAACTCTCAGGTTACTAATGTCTGAGGCCATTCCCTCTCTCCCCCAGCGTCGCCACTCCGAGGTAAAGAGTTCGCTGTCTGCCCAGGCGATAGTGCCTGGCGGGGAGGACGACCATCACGTGTGGTCCTCTCCCCACGGTGGCTCGCCGGACACTGCCCCCTCACCCGTCCCTGGGGTTTCACCTCCTTCGCTTACCGGCTTTTCGTCTGGGAAGATCCCACATGAAACGTCGCATAACCACTGTGGGAAACTCCCTCTGCCAGAGTCTTCTGATTTGTATTCGTGTTCTGTGTGTGGGGACCTTGTAAAAGACGCTCACCGCGGTGGGAAACGTTCTTCTTTTAACGACAGCTGTGATGAGAAGAGAAGCATCGGCGGAAGTTTCTATAAGAAAATCCCCCCGCACCACTCAGCCGTCTTGTGCTCTTCTTGTGGGGAGGGTGTGCTTGTCAAGTCGGAGTCTGGTGAGAAGGAAGAAACCATCGGGGACGACGGTTATAGTAGTTCTACTAAGTGTGTTTGTTCTTGTTGTGTTGGGGGCGTTTGTTTGTGTGGCGGCAATAGTAGTGTTGGTGAAGAAGAGGCCTCCTCGTCTCGAAATAACAGCAGCCCAGACAAGCTTGCGGGGGAACTTAACCTACTGGTCAACACGAGTGACCCTGACGTCGTGGCTGCTCGAGGCGACACTGACGCAATGAATGCCGTGAACGTCGCACTAGGGCCTTGCGAGTTGGCTGCGGACTATATTACAATCATTGACGTCAGCGACGCCGCCAAAGTTTCCTTTCCGACCGAGCGCCCTTGGGTGTGCCTGCACCCTGAGTTATCTCACGCCACTGTCAGCGGTGGTTCAAACAGGAGGCCTCGAGGGTTCACCAACGGGACTAGGGCTAGTGAAGCTGTAAGTTGCAGCAAGTGTCACCCCGGCAGTAGATGTAGCAAATGCGTGGAGAACAGCCTGGTCAAGTGCGGTAAATGCGACGAGAGCAGCTTCACCAGGTGCAGTGGCATTCGGAGCAGCAGGACCAGGTGCAACAGGTGCCGGCAGCAGGACGTGCAGCTGATCTTCGCCTCCCAGCAGCAAGTCATCAAGGCGTCGTTTGGTCATGAGCAGGTGCGGACACTTTTCTGTTGACGGTCTTCATAAAATGATATTTATGTGACGACCTTCAGTAGACCACCTTCAGCTAACTATCTTCAGGTGACGACCATCCTGTAGCTATAAATCAGTATGTGACGACCTTCATGCTAAATACCTACGTGCCAATGATTTTTATGCCGACGATCTTGCCAACGATTTTCATGCCAGTCTTCATGACAAACGATGATCTTCATGCCAACCCCTCTGACATCTGTTAGGTTCACGGGCCGCAGGGAGTCACGGCCCAACCGGGGGGGTGGGGGTGGTGAACACCCTTATTTCCTTTCAGACTCCCCTCTTCTTCACCCTTTACTATCTCTCCTTTTCACCTCCATCCTGATTTGCTTGACTTTTTATTTACCTCATTTGCATCTTATGTTTAGTTCAAATTTCCTTAAACTTGTCTCAGACTCCTTCTTAACAACTCTCCTAATAGTCGCTGCACACAAGCACACACACGCACACACACGTACACACGCACGCACGCACACACACACACACACACACACACACACACACACACACACACACACACACACACACACACACACACACACACACACACACACTCTCTCTCAAACATTCACATACCGGTTCTAACTATTCTCCTTTCGGATGGCAAATAACAGCCAAGTTGCGCTCTTTCATGCAACCTTTTTCTACGACTATTCCTTCTTCTTCTTTCCATTCTTGCTGTTCTCATTCGTGAAATTCCCTACACCTAGTGTAGATCTCATGCATGGGATCCCCGTTTTCTGTCGCTTCTTCATCTTCCCCCTCAGCAGGTGTTGGAGCGCGTAGC
>SDVV010000724.1:0-29386 GCA_016164225.1 Gammarus roeselii
TATATATATATATAGCGATGCTTAGACTTTTAGGATTGCTGCAAACCGTCATTGTTTTTCATGTGATTGCTGCAAACCGTCATACATTGGGAGCACGAGAAGAAGATTCAGGGAAAGAATGGATCAGCACCTTGAGATTTCGAGTAGGACAGGCAAACCCCTCACCGCAGTTACACATTCCATCCCTCGCAAGCACGCGGAAGACCATAGCCACCCTTTCAAAAATAAGCACTTCAAAATCATAGACCAATCATATAACAGCTTAAGTCTACTCATTCTGGGATCTTTTCATATACTCCGATCAAAACCTTCTCTGAACATTCAGCAATCTTCTACAAAACTATACACCGCTCCAAGCTGCCAATCAGAACACAGTGTGTCCGGACCCGACCCTACATATAGCGGTCAAAACAGGCCCGACATCTCACTCATTATCTAAAGCTTACCATCGGTGGGAACGGTCCAGCGGTTTGCTCCCTCATTAACTGTATGACCCAGCGACCACCCCCACTGGTCAAGTTCCTCTCAAGCTATCGCCACACCAAAGGAGTGAATTCATTCATGCAGAAGCCCCGAGAACCTTGTATATTACCCTACGAATTGAGATCGTTCTAGAGTAGTGACTTCGTTCTCGGAGCCGCCTCGAAACCGATTTCCCTTTGCCTTAAAGTCCTTGCACCTCCAGGGGAAGTAACTTCATTCCAGCAGCAGATCCAAGAACCGTGTACACTTCCTCTACGAGCTGAGATCGTTTCACGGTGGTGACTTTGTTCTCGGAGCCGCGCGAGACCGATTTCCATTTGCCTTTCAGAAATTGCACCTCCAAGAGAAGTGACTTCATTCCAGCAGCAGCTCCGCGAACTCTGTACACTTCATCTACGAGCCGAGATCATTGTAAGCGAGTGACTTTGTTCCCGGAGCTGCCTCGAGAACTCAGTCAGCTTCCCCTACAGCCGAGATCGTTGTAGGGTAGTGACTATATTCTTGGAGCCGCCCTGAAAGCAATTTCAAAGCTCATAACAAGCATCGCCACTCCAAAAGAGTGACTTCATTCCTGTAGCAGCTCCGAGAACTATGTTCACTTCATCTACGAGCCGGTATCCGTGTAGGAGAGTTACTTTGTTGTCGGAGCCGCCCCAAGACAGACTTCCATTTGCCTTACAGCCAATGCACCTCCAGGGGAAGTGACTTCATTCCTGCGAAGCCCCGAAAACCATGTCCACTTCCCATACGAGCAGAGGTCGTTGTAGGGTAGTAACTTGGCTCTCGGAGCTGTGCCGAGACCGATTTCCCTTTGCCTTACAGTTATTGCACCTCCAGGGGAAGTGACTTCATTCTTGCAGCAGCCCCGAGAACCTTATCAACACACCCTACGAGCTGAGATCGTTGTAGGGTAGTTACTTCGTTCTCGAAGCCATGTCTACTTCAATTACGAAATGAGGTCTGTCCACTTCACATAATAGCCGAGATCATTGTAGGGGTGTTACTTTGTTTTCGTAGCCGCCCGAGACCGATTTATATTTGCCTTACAACTATTGCACATCCAGGGGAAGTGACTTCATTTCTGCAGCAGTCACAGGAACAATGTTCACTTCCTTTACGAGCCGAGTTCATTGAAAGGTAGTGATATTGTTCTCGGAGCCGCGACGAGACCAATTTCCATTTGCCTTACAGCCATTAAACCTCCAAGAGAAGTGACTTCATTCCTGCAGCAATCCCGAGAACCATGTCCACTTCCGGTACGAGCTGAGAACGTTGTAAGGTAGTGACTTTGTTCGCGGAGCCGCCCGAGACCGATTTCCATTATTTGCCTTACAGTTACTGCACTTCCGAGGGAAGTAACTTCATTCATGCAACAACCCCAAAAACTCCGTCTACTTCATCTACGAGCCGAGATCTTTGTATAGCAGTGATATAGTTCTCAGAGCCGCCCCGTGAGCGATTTCAAATTTCCTTACAAGCATCGCTACTTCAAGAGAGTGACTTCATTCCTGCAGCAGCTACGAGAACTCTTACCCCTTCATCTACGAGCTAAGATCATTGTAAGAGAGTTACTTTGTTCTCGGAGTCGACCCGTGACCGATTTCCATTTGCCTTACAGTCAGTGCACCTCCAGGGGAAGTGACTTCTTTCACACAGCAGCCCCGAGAACAATAGCCACATCCCATTCCAACCGAGTTCCTTGTAGAGGAGTGACTTCGCTTCTTGAGCCACCCCGAGAGCAATTTCCGAGTTCCTCTCAAGCTATCGCCACACCAAAGGAGTGAATTCATTCATGCAGAAGCCCCGAGAGCCTTGTTCACTTACCTTACGAATTGAGATCGTTGTAGAGTAGTGACATTGTTCTCGGAGCCGCGCCGAGACCGATCTCCATTTGCCTTACAACCATTGCACCTCCAAGGGGAGTGACTTCATTTCTGCAGCAGCCCTGAGAACTCAGTCGACTTCCCCTACGAGCCGAGATCGTTGTAAGGTAGTGACTTTGTTCGCGGAGCCGCGCCAAGACAGATTTCTATTTGCCTTTCAACATTTGCACCTCCAAGAGAGTGACTTCATTCCTGCAGCAGCTACGAGAACTCTGTCCATTTCATCTACGAGCCGAGATCATTGTAGGCGAGTGACTTCATTCGTGAAGCCGCCTCGAAACCGATTTCCTTTTGCCTTAAAGTCCTTGCACCTCCAGGGAAAGTAACTCCATTCCTGCAGCAGATCCGAGAACTCTGTCCTCTTCATATACGAGCCGATATCCGTGTAGGAGAGTTACTTTGTTGTCGGAGCCGCGCCAAGACCGATTTCCATTTGCCTTACAACCATTGCACCTCCAAGGGAAGTGACTTACTTCCTGCAGCAACCCCGAGAACTCAGTCGACTGCCCCTATGACTCGAGATCATTGTAGGGTGGTGACTTTGTTCGCGGAGCCGGGCCAAGATAAATTTATATTTGCCTTACAACTGTTGCACCTCCAAGGGAGTGACTTCATTCCTGCAGCAACTCCGAGAACTCTGTCCACTTCATCTACGAGCCAAGATCATTGTAGGAGTGTTACTTTGTTCTCGGGGCGGCGCCGAGACGGATTTTCATTTGCCTTACAACTATTGCACCTCCAGAGGAAGTGACCTAATTCCTGCGCAGCCCCGAGAACCTTGTCCACTTACCCTACGAGCTGAGGTCGTTGTAGGGTAGTGACTTGGTTCTCGGAGTCGCGAGTGACTTCATTCGTGAAGCCGCCTCGAAACCGATTTCCTTTTGCCTTAAAGTCCTTGCACCTCCAGGGAAAGTAACTCCATTCCTGCAGCAGATCCGAGAACTCTGTCCTCTTCATATACGAGCCGATATCCGTGTAGGAGAGTTACTTTGTTGTCGGAGCCGCGCCAAGACCGATTTCCATTTGCCTTACAACCATTGCACCTCCAAGGGAAGTGACTTACTTCCTGCAGCAACCCCGAGAACTCAGTCGACTGCCCCTATGACTCGAGATCATTGTAGGGTGGTGACTTTGTTCGCGGAGCCGGGTCAAGATAAATTTATATTTGCCTTACAACTGTTGCACCTCCAAGGGAGTGACTTCATTCCTGCAGCAACTCCGAGAACTCTGTCCACTTCATCTACGAGCCAAGATCATTGTAGGAGTGTTACTTTGTTCTCGGGGCCGCGCCGAGACGGATTTTCATTTGCCTTACAACTATTGCACCTCCAGAGGAAGTGACCTAATTCCTCCGCAGCCCCGAGAACCTTGTCCACTTACCCTACGAGCTGAGGTCGTTGTAGGGTAGTGACTTGGTTCTCGGAGTCGCGCCGAGACAATGGAGCACGAGACAATGGAGCACGAGACAATGAGCACGAAACAATGGAGCACGAGACAATGGAGCACGAGACAATGGAGCACGAGACAATGGAACACGAGACAATGGAGCAAGAGACAATGGAGCACGACGTATACATAGCATACGTCGATTTCCATTTGCCTTACAACCATCGCACCTCCAAGGGAAGTTACTTCATTCCTGCAGCAGGCTTGATAACTCAGTCGACTTCCCCTACGAGCTAAGATCATTTTAGGGTAAGGACGTTGTTTTCGGAGACGCGCTGAGACCGATTTCCATTCGCCTTACAGCAATTGCATCTCCAAGAGAAGTGACTTCATTCCTGCAGCGCCCCGAGAATCTTGTCCACTTACCCTACCAGCTGAGATCGTTGTAGGGTAGTGACTTGGTTCTCGGGTCCGCGCCGAGACCGATTTCCATTTGCCTTACAACCCTTACACCTCCAAGGAAAGTGACTTCATTCCTGCAGCAATCCCGAGAACCACGTCCACTTCCCCTACGAGCTTCGACCGTTGTAGGGTATTGACTTTGTTCTCGGAGCTGCGTCGAGACCGTTTTCTTTTTGCCTCACAGTTGTTGCACCTCCAGGGAAAGTGACGTCATACCTGCAGAAGCTTCGAGAACCATGTCCACTTCCCCGACGAGCTGAAATTGTTGTAGGGTGGTGACCTTGCTCACGGATCTGAGCCGAGACCGATTTCCATTTGCCTTAAAGCCATTGCACCTCCAAGAGGAGTGACTTCATTCCTGCAGCAGCCCCAATAATTCAGTCGACTTCCCCTACGAGCTGAGATCATTGTAGGGTAATGACATTGTTCTTGGAGACGCGCCGAGACTGATTTCCATTCGCCTTACAGCCATTGCACCTCCAAGGGAAGTGACTTCATTCCTGCAGCAGCTTTGAGAACTCTGTCTACTTCATCTACGAGCCGAGATTATATTAGGGTAGTTACTTTGTTCTCGGCGCCGCACCGAAAGCGATTTCTAAGTTTCTTGCAAGCATCTTCACTCTAAGGGATTGACTACATTCATGCAGCAGCTCCGAGAACTCTGTTCACTTCATCAACGAGCCGATATCATTGTAGAAGTGGTACTTCGTTCTCGGGGCCGCGCCGAGACCGATTTTTATTTGCATTCCTGCCATTGCACCTCCAGTGGAAGTGACTTCATTCCTGCAGCAACCCCGAAAACTCTGTCCACTTCATCTACGAGCAGAGTTCATTGTATGGTAGTGACTCTGTTCTCGTTTTTTAAGTTCCTCACAAGCCTCGCTACTCCAAGGGAGTGACTTCATTCCTGCAGCAGCTCCAAGAACTCTGTCCACTACATCTACCAGCCGAGATCATTGTAAAAGTGTTACTTTGTAAGGCAAATGGAAATTGGTCTCTCTGCGGCTCCGAGAACAGTCATTGCACCTCCAAGGGGAGTGACTTCATTCTTGCCAAAGCTCTGAGAACTCTGTCCACTTCATCTACGAGTCGAGATCATTGTAGGGTAAAGACTTTGTTCACGGAGCCGCCCCGAGAGCGATTGCAAAATTCATTACAAGCATCGTCATTCCAAGGGCGGGACTTCATTCTTGCAGCAGCCCCCGTGAACAATGGTTATTTCCTCAACAAGCAGAGATCGTTATAAGGTGTCACTCTGTTCACGGAGCCGCCACGAGACCGATTTCCATTTGCCCCACAATCATTTCACGTCCAAGGGAAGAGACTTCATTCCTGCAGCAGCCCCGAGAACTCAGTCGACTTCCCCTACGAGCTGAGATCATTGTAGGGTAGTGACATTGCTCACAGAGTCGCACCGAAACCAATTTCCATTTGACTTACAACCATTGCACCTCCAAGGGAAGTGATTTCATTCCTTCAGCTGCCCCGAAAACCTTGTCCACTTACCCTATGAGATGAGATCGTTGGAGGGTAATGACTTTGGTTTTTGGTTCCGCTCCGAGAACGACTTCCATTTGCCTTACAGCCATTGAACCTCCAAGGGAAGTGAGTTCATTCCTGCAGCAGCACCGAGAACTCTGTTCATTGCATCTACGAGCTAAGATCATTATAGTAGAGTTACTTTGTTCATGTAGCCGACTAGAAACCAATTTTCATTTGCCTTACAGTCATTGCACCTCCATGATAATTGACTTCATGCCTGCACCAGCCCCGAGAACCATGTTCACTTCCCATACGAGCTGAGATCGTTGTAGAGTACTGACATTGTTCTTGGAGCAGCGCCGAGACCGACATCCATTTGCCTAACAGCCATCGCACCTCCAAGGGAAGTGACTTCGTTCCTTGAGCAGCCCAGAGAACTCAGTCGACCTCCCCGACAAGCCGAAATCGTTGAAGGGGAGTGACATTGCTCTTGGAGCCGCACCGAGACCGATTTCCTTTTGCCTTACAGCCATTGCACCTCCAGGGAAGGTAACTTTATTCCGGCAGCAGATCCGAGAACCATGTTGACTTCCTCTACGAGCTGAGATCGTTATAGGATAGTGACTTAGTTCTCGGAGCCTCACCGAGAGCGATTTCAAAGTTCCTCACAAGCATCGTTACCCCGAGGGAGTGACTTCATTCCTGCAGCAGCTCCGAGTACTCTGTCCATTTCATCCACATCCCTATATCATTGTAGGAGATTTGTTTTGTTCTCGGAGCCGCCCCGAGACCGTTTTCCATTTGCCTTACAGTCATTGCACCTCCAGGGGAAGTGACTTCCATCTTGCAGCAGCCCTGGAAACCTTGTCCACTAACTACAATGATCTCAGCTCGTAGGGAAAGTCGACTGAGTTATCGGGCTGCTGCAGGAATGAAGTCACTTTCTTGGATGTGCGATGGTTGTATGGATAAAGGGAATCGGTCTCGGCGCGGCTCCGAGAACCAAATAACTACCCAACAACGATCTCAGCTCGTTGGGTAGGTGAACAAGGTTCCCGGGGCTGCTGCATGTGTGAAGTCACTTTTCCTGGAGTGCAATGGATGTAAGGCAAATGGAAATCGGTCTCATGGCGGCTCCGAGAACAAAGTCTCACCTACAATGATATCAGCTCGTATATTAAGTGGACAGAGTTCTCTGAGCTGCTGCATGAATGAATTCACTTCCCCTGGAGGTGCAATAACTGTAAGGCAAATAGAAATCGGTCTCGTCGCGGATCTGAGAGCAAAGTCACTACCCTATAACGATTACGGCTCGTAGGGGAAGTGGACATGGTTCTCATGGCTGCTGCAGGAATGAAGTCACTCCCTTGGAGTGGCGATGCTTGTAAATACCCTACAATGATCTCAGCTCGTAGGGGAAGTCGACTGAGTTATCAATGCTACTGCAGGAATGAAGTCACTCCCCTTGGAGGTGCAATGGTTGTAAAGCAAATGGAAGTCGGTCTCGGCGCGGCTCCGAGAACGAAGTCAATACCCTACAATGATCTCAGCTCGTAGGGAAAGTCGTCTGAGTTATCGGGGCTGCTGCAGGAATGAACCAACTTCCCTTGTGAGGTGCAATATTCGTGGGGCAAATAAAAATCGGTCCCGGCGCGGCTCCGAGAGCAATGTCATTACGCTACAATGATCTCGGCTCGTAGGGGAAGTCAACTGAGTTATCGGGGCGCTGCAGAAATGAAGTCCCTTCCCTCGGAGGTGCAATCGCTGTAAGGCAAATGGAAATCGGTCTCGGGGCGGCTCCGGGAACAAACTCACTCTCCTACAATGATATTGGCTCGAAGATGAGCTGGACAGAGTTCTCGAAGCTGCTGCAGGAATGAAGTCACTGCTTTGAAGTGGCAATGTTTGTAAGGAACTTTGAAATCGCTCTCTCACTTCCATTCAAAGATCTCGGCTCGTAGATGAAGTGGTCAGAAATCTCGGGGTTGCTGCAGGAATGAAGTCACTTCTCTTGAAGAAGCTATGCTTGTAAGGAACTTTGAAATCGCTCTCAGGGCGGCTCCGAGAACAAAGTCACTACCCTACAACGATTTCGGCTCGTAAATGAAGCGGCAGAGTATTTAGGATTGCTGCAGGCATGAAGTCACTCCCCATGGAGGTGCAATTGCTTTAAGGCGAATGGAAATCGGTCATGGCGCATCTCCGTGAACAACGTAACTCTCCTACTATAATCTCGGCTCGTAGATGAAGTGGACAGAGTTCTCGTAGCTGCTGCAGGAATGAAATTACTCCCTTGGAGGGACGATGCTTGTAAGGAACTTTGCAATCGCTCTCAGGGCGGCTCCGAGAACAAAATCACGACCCTACAATGATTTCGGCTCGTAGATGAAGTAAACAGAGTTCTCGGAGCTGCTGCACGAATGAAGTCACTCCCTTGGAGTAGCGATGCTTGTAAGGAACTTTGAAATCACTCCCGGGGAGGCTCCGCGAACAAAGTCACTACCCTACAATGATGTCGGCTCGTAGATGAAGTGGCAGAGTTTTCGGGATTGCTGCAGGAATGAAGTCACTTCCCTTAGAGGTGCAATTGCTTTAGGGCGAATGGAAATCGGTTTCGGCGCATCACCGAGAACACTGTCACTATCCTACAATGATCTCAGCTCGTAATGGAAGTCGACTGAGTTATCGGGGCTGCTGCAGGAATTAAGTCACTTTCTTGGAGGTGCGATGACTCTAAGGATAAATGAAATCGGCCTCGGCCTGGCTCCGAGAACCAAGTCACTACCCTACAACGATCTCGTCTCGTTGGGTAATTGAACAAGGTTCCCGGGGCTGCTTCAGGAATGAAGTCACTTCCCCTGGAGGTGTAATGGCAGTAAGGCAAATGGAAATCGGTCTCGGAACGGATCCGAGAGCAAAGTCACAACCTGACAACGATTCCGGCTTGTAGGGGAATGGACGTGGTTCTCGGGGCTGCTGCTGGAATGAAATCACTCTTTTGGAGTAGCAATGCTTGTAATGATCGTTGAAATCGTTCTCGGGGCGGCTCCGAGTACAAAGTCAGTACCCTACTACGATCTCAGCTCGTAGGGGAGGTGTACATGGTTATCGGGGATGCTGCAGAAATGAAGCCACATCCCTTGGAAGTGCAACGACTGTAAGGCAAATGGAAATCAGTCTCGAGGCGACTCCGTGAGCAAATTGACTACCCTACAATGATCTCAGCACGCAGGGTAAGAGGACAAGGTTCTCGGGGCTGCTGCAGGAATGAAGTCACTTATCCTGAAGGTGCAATAGCTGTAAGGCAAATAAAAATCGGTTTCGAGGCGGCTCCGAGAACAAAGTCACTCGCTCACATTGATCTCAACTCGTAGATGAAGTGGACAGAAATCTCGGTGCTGCTGCAGGAATGAAGTCACTCCCATGGAGGTGCAATGGTTGTAAGGCAAATGGAAGTCGGTCTCGGCGCGGCGCCGAGAGCAATGTCACTACCCTACAATGATCTCAGCTCATAGGGGAAGTCGACTAAGTTCTCGGGGCTGTTGCAGGAATGAAGTCACTTCCCTTGGAGGTGCAATGGCTGAAAGGCAAATGGAAATCGGTCTCGGGGTGGCTCCGTGAACAAACTAACTCTCCTACAATGATATCGGCTCGTAGATGAAATGGGCAGAATTCTTAGAGCTGCTGCAAGAATGAATTCACTTCCCTTGGAGGTGCAATAACTGTAAGGCAAATATAAATCGTTCTCTGCGCAGATCCGTGAGCAAAGTCACTACCCTACAACGATTTCAGTTCGTAGGAGAAGTGAACGTGGTTCTCGGATCTGCTGCAGGAATGAAGTCACTTCCCCTGGAGGTTCAATAGCTGTGAGGCAAATGGAAATCGGTCTCGGTGCGGCTCTGAGAACAAACTAACTCCCCTACAATGATATCGGCTCGTAGATGAGGTGGACAGAGTTCTCGGAGCTGCAGCAGGAAATAGGTCACTGCTTTGGAGTGGCAATGCTTGTAAGGAACTTTGAAATCGCTCTCTCACTTCCATTCAAAGGTCTCGGCTCGTAGATGAAGTGGACTGAAATCTCGGGGCTGCTGCAGGAATGAAGACACTTCTCTAGAAGAAGCTATGCTCTTAGGGAACTTTGAGATCGCTCTCAGGGCGGCTCCGAGAACAAAGTCACTACCCTACAATGATCTCGGCTCGTAAATTAAATGGACAAAGTTCTCGGGACTGCTGCATGAATGAAGTCACTTCCCTCGGAGGTGCAATAGCTGTTAAGCAAATGAAAATCGGTCTTGTCGCTGCTCCGAGAACAATTTTACTACCCAACGATGAACTCGGCTCAAAGGGGAAGTGGACAAGGTTCTCGTAGCTGATGCAGGAATGAAGTCACTTCCCCTGGATGTGCAATAGCTGTGAGGCAAAGGAAAATCGGTTTCGGGCAGCTCCGAGAATATTGTAGCTCTCCGACTATGATCTCGGCTCGTAGATGAAATGGACAGAGTTCTTGCAGCTGATGCAGGAATGAAGTCACTTCCACTGAGGTGCAAAAGCTGTAAGGCAAATGAGATCGGTCTCGGTGCGGCTCCGAGAGCAATGTCACTCCACTTAAACGACCTCGGCTTGTAAGAGAAGTCGACTGAGTTCTCGGGCTGCTCAAGGCACGAAGTCACTTACCTTGAGGTGCAATGGCTGTAAGGCAAATGAATGTCAGTCTCGGCGCCATTTCGAGAACAGTGTCACTACACTACAATGATCTCAGCTCGTAGGGGAAGTCGACTGAGTTCTCGGGGCTGCTGCAGGAATGAAGTCACTTCTCTTGGACGAGCAGGATCTGGGGGGCAAATGGAAATCGATCGCGGCGCGTCTTCGAGAACAATATCACCACCATACAAAGATCTCAGATTTCGGAGGAAGTCGACTGAGTTATCGGGGCTGCTGCAGGAACGAAGTCACTTCCCTTGTAGGTGCATTTACTGTAAGGCGAATGGAAATCAGTTTCGGCGCGTCTTCGAGAACAATGTCACTACCCTACAATGATCTCTGCTTGTAGGGAAAGTCGACTGAGTTATCAGGTCTGGTGCAGCAATGAAGTCACGTTTCTTGAGGCGCGATGACTGTAAGGATTAGGGAAATCGGTCTCGGCGCGGCTCAGAGAACCAAGTCACTACCCTACAACGATCTCTGCTTGTAGGGTGTGTGGACAAAGTTCCTGGGCTGCTGAGGAATGAAGTCACTTCCCTTGGAGGTGCTATGACTGCAAGGCAAATGAAAATCGGTTTCGAGGCGGCTCCGAGAACTATGTCACTACCCTACAACGAACCCGGCTCGCAGGGGTAGTGAATATGGTTTTTGTTGCTGCTGCAGGAATGAAGTCACTTCCACTGGAGGTGCAATGGCTGTAAGACAAATGAAAGTCGGTCTCGGGGCGGGTTCATGAAGAAAATAACTCAACTGTAATGATCTCGGCTCGTAGATAAAGTGAACAGAGTTATCGGTGCTGCTGCAGGAATGAAGTCCCCCTCGTGGAGTGGCGATGCTTGTTAGGAACTTTGAAATTGCTCATGGGGCGGCTCCAAGAGTAAAGTCACGACCCTACAACGATCTCGGCTTGTAAGGGACGTCAACTGAGTTCTCGGGGCTGCTGCAGGCATGAAGTCACTTCCCTTGGACGGGCAATGGTTGTAAGGCAAATGAAAATCGGTTTCGGCGCGGCTCCGAAAACCAAGTCACTACCCTTCAACGATCTCAGTTCGTAGGGTAAGTGGACAAGGTTTTTGTGGCTGCTGCAGGAATGAAGTCACTTCCCTTGGAGGTGCAGTAGCTGTGAGGCGAATGGAAATCGGTTTCGGCGTGTCTTCGAGAACAATGTCACTACCATACAGTGATCTCAGCTCGTAGGGGAAGTCATCTGAGTTATCGGGGCTGCTGCAGGAATAAAGTCACTTCCCTTGGAGGTGCAATGGCTGTAAGGCAAACGGAAATCAGTTTCGGGGCGGCTCCGTGCACAAAGTCACTATCCTACAACGATCTCAGCTTGTAGTTGAAGTGGGCATTGTTCTCGGGGCTGCTGCAAGAATGATGTCATTCCCTTGGAGTGGCGCTGCTTGTAAGGAGTTTTGCAATCGCTCTCGGGGCGGTTCCATGAACAAAGTCACTACCCTAGAATGATCTCGGTTCGTAGATGAAGTGGACAGGTTCTCGGGGCCTTTGCAGATATGAAGTCACTTCCCTTGGAGGTGCAATAGCTGTGAGGCAAATAGAATCGGGTATGGCACGGCTCCACGACCAAAGTTACACTTCTACAATGATCTGGGCTCGTAGTTGAAGTGGACAGAGTTCTCGGAGCTGCGGCAGGAAAAAAGGTCAATTCCTTGGAGTAGCGATGCTTGTAAGGTGCTTTGAAATCACTCGCGGGGTGGCTCCGAGGACAAAGTAACTACCCTACAACGATCTCAGCTCGTAGAGGAAGTGTACATTGTTCTCGGATCTGCTGCAGGAATGAAGTCCCTTCCCCTGGTGGTGCAATGACTGTGAGGCAAATAGAGATCGGTCGCGGCGCGGCTCCGAGAGCGATGTCACTCCACTGAAAAGATCTCGGCTTGAAGGGGAAATCGACTGAGTTCTTGGGTCGCTCACGGAACCAAGAAACTTTCCTTGGAGGTGCAATGGCTGTAAGACAAATGGATGTCGGTCTCGGCACCGCTATGAGAACAATGTCACTACCCTACAATGATCTGAGCTCCTAGCAGAAGTCGACTGAGTTCTCAGGGCTGCTGTAGGAATAAAGTTATTTCCCTTGGAGGTGCAATGACTGTAAGGCAAACGGAAATCAGTCTCGGGGCAGCTCCGTGAACAAAGTCACTACCCTACAACGATCTCAGCTTGTAGGGGAAGTGGACATCGTTCGCGGTGCTGCTGCATGAATGAACTCATTCCCTTATAGTGGTGATGCTTGTAAGGAACTTTGCAATCGCTCGCGGGGCTGCTTTGAGAACAAAGTCACTACCCCAGAATGATCTCGGCTCGTAGATGAAGTGGACAGAGTTCTCAGGGCCTTTGCAGGAATGAAGTCACTTCCCATGGAGGTGCAATGATTGTAAGGCAAATGGAAATCTTTCTTACCGCGGCTCCGAGAACAAAGTCACTACCCTGCAATGATTTCAGATCGTAGGGGTATTCGATTGAATTATCGGGGCTGCTGCAGGAATGAAGTCACTCCCCTTGGATGTGCAATAGTTGTAAGTCAAATGGAAATTTGTTATAGCGCGGCTCCGCGAACAAGGTCACTACCCTACAACTATCTCAGCTCGTAGGGTAAGTGGACAAGGTTCTCGGGGCTGCTGCAGGCATGAAGTCACTTCCCTTGGAAGTGCAATGGCTGTAAGGCAAATGGAAATCGGTTTCGGAGCGGCTCCGAAAACAAAGTAACACTTCTACAATGATCTCGGATTGTAGATGAAGTGGACAGAGCTGCGCCAAGACCGATTTCCATTTGCCTTACAACCATTGCACCTGCAAGGGAAGTGACTTAATTCCTGTAGCAGCCCCGTAAACTCAGTCGACTGCCCCTACGACCCTAGATCATTGTGGGGTAGTGACTGGAAAGACAAATTTCGATTTGTCCTACAACCATTGCACCTCCAAGGGAGTTACTTCATTCCTGCAGCAGCTCCGAGAACCTTGTCCACTCAGCCTACGAGCTGAGATAGTTGAAGGGTAGTGACCTTATTCACGGAGCTGCGCTACGACAAATTTCCATTTGCCTTACAACCATTGCACCTTCAAGGGAGTGTTCATTCCTGCAGCAGCTCCGAGAAATTTGTCCAATTCATCTACGGGCCGGGATCATTGTAGGAGAGTTACTTTGTTCTCGGAGTTGCCCCATGACCGACTTCCATTTGCCTTGCAGTCAGTGCACCTCCAGAGGAAGTGACTTCATTCATGCAGCAGTCACGAGAACAATGGTCAATTCCCCTACGAGCCGAGTTCATTAAAGGGGAGTGTTCTCGTTCCATGAGCCGCCCCGAGATCGATTTCCAAGTTCCATATAAGATATCATCACACCAAAGGAGGGACTTCATTTCTGTAGAAGCCCGAGAACTCTGTCATCTCCACATACCAGCCGAGATCATTGGAGGAGAGTTAACTTGTTTTCTTAGCCACCCCGAGACCGATTTCCATTTGCCTTACACCTATGCACCTCCCGGGGAAGTGACTTCATTGCTGCTGCAATCACGAGAACAATTTCCATTTCCCCTCGAGCCGAGTTCATTGTAGGGTAGTGATATTGTTCTCGGAGTCACGACAAGACCGAATTCCATTTGTCTTATAGCTATTGCACCTCCAAGGGAAGTGACTTCATACCTTCAGCAATCCCGAGAACCATGTCCACTTCCCCGACACGCTGAGATCGTTGTAGGTGAGTAACTTTGTTCACGGAGCCGCTCGAGACCGATTTCCATTTGCCTCACAGTTATTGCACCTCCGAGGGAAATGACTTCATTCCTGCAGCAGACCTGAGAACCATGTCCACTTCCCCTACGAGCCGAGGTCGTTGTAGGGTAGTAACTTTGCTCTCGGAGCCGCGCCGAGACCGATTTCCTTTTTGCCTTACAGTATTGCACTTCCAGGGGAAGTGACTTCATCCCTGCAGCAGCCCCGAGAACCTTGTCCACTTACCCTACGAAATGAGATCGTTGTAGAGTTGTGACTTTGTTTTACGGAGCCACACCTAGACTGATTTCCATTTGCCTTACAACCATTGCACCTTCAAGGGAGTGTTCATTCCTGCATCAGCTCCGAGCACTCTGTCTACTCTATCTACGAGCCGAGATCTTTGTATAGTAGGGATTGCGGTTCCGAGCCACCCCGAGAGCGATTTCAAAACTCTCTACAAGCATCGCTACTCCATGGGAGTGACTTCATTCCTGCAGCAGCCCCGAGAACTCTGCCCACTTTATCTACGTGCCGAGATCATTGTAGGCGAGTGACTTCGTTCTCAGAATTGCCTTGAAACCGATTTCCTTTGGCCTTACAGTCCATGCACCTCCAGGGGAAGTAACTTCATTTCTGCAGCAGATCCGAGAACTATGTTCATTTCCTCTACGAGCTGAGATTGTAGTAGGCTAGTAACTTTGTTCGCGGAGCCGCCCGAGAGCGATTTCAAAGTTCTTTACAAGCATCGCCACTCCAAGAGAATGACTTCATTCCTGTTGCAGCACCGGGAACTCTATTCACTTCATCTACTCCATGTGTACAGGGTTCTCGGGGATGCTGCAGGAATAAAGTCACTTTTCCTGGAGGTGCAATGACTGTAAGGCAAATGGAAATCGGTCTCGGGGCGGCTCCGAGAACAAGTAACTCTCTTACAATGATATCGGTTCGTAGATGAAGTGGACAGAGTTCTTTGAGCTGCTGTAGGAATGAAGTCACTTCCCCTAGAGGTGCAATAACCGTGTGTCAAAGGGAAATCGGTCTCGTCGCGGGTCCGAGAACAATGGCACTACCCTACCATGAACTCGGCTCGTAAGTTGAATGGACATGATTCTCGTGGTTGCTGCAGGAATGAAGTCACTTCCCTTGGATGTGCAATGGTTGTGAGGCAAAAGGAAATCAATTTCAGCGCGGCTCCGAGAACAATGTAACACTCCTACAATGATCTCGGCTCTTAGATGAAGTGAACAGAGTTCTCGGGGCTGCTGCAGGAATGAAGTCACTTCCCTTGGAGGTACAATTGCTGTAGGACGAATGGAAATCAGTTTCGAAGCAGCTTCGAGGACAAAGTCACTCACCTACAATGATCTCGGCTCGTAGATGAAGTGGACAGAATTCTCGGAGCTGCTGCAGGAATGAAGTCACTTCAATTGGGGGTGCAATGGCTGTAAGGCAAATGGCAATCAGTCTAGGCATGACTCCGAGAACAAAGTAACACTTCTACAATGATCTCGGCTCGTGGATGAAGTGGACAGAGTTCTCGGAGCTGCTGCAAGAATGAAGGCACTCCCTTGGATTTGCAATGGTTGTAAGGCAAATGGAAATTTGTCTCGATGCGGCTCCGCGAACAAAGTCACTACCCTAAATGATCCCGGGTCGTACGAGAAGTCGACTGAGTTTTTGGGGCTGCTGCAGGAATGGAGTCACTTCTCTTGGAGGTGCTATGGTTGTAAGGAAAATGGAAATCGGTCTCGACACAGCTCTGAGAACAAAGTCACTTCACTACAACGATCTCAGCTCGTAGGGTAAATGGACAAGGTTCTCGGGGCTGCTGCAGGAAATGAAGTCACTTCTCTTGGAGGTGCAATGGCTGTAAGTCAAAGATAAATCGGACTCGGGGCGGCTCCGTAAACAATGTCACTACCCTACAATGAATTCGGCTTGCAGTGGAAGTGGAAATGGTTCTCGTGGCTGCTGCAGGAATGAAGTCACTTCCCCTGGAGGTAAAGGGACTATAAGGCAAATGGAAATCGGTCTCGGCACAGCTCCGTGAACAAAGTAACACTTCTACAATGATCTCGGCTCGTAGATGAAGTGGACAGAGTACTCGGAGCTGCTGCAGGAATGAAGTCCTCCCTTGGAGTAACGATGCTTGTAAGGAACTTCAAAATCGCTCACGGGGCGGCATTGCGAACAAAGTTACTAACCTAGAACGACCTCGGCTCGAACAAGAAGTAGACATGGTTCTCGGGACTGCTGCAGAAATGAATTCACTCCTTTGGTGTGACGATAGCTTGAAAGGAACTTGGAAATCGCTCCCGGGGCGGCTCAAGAAACGAAGTCACTTCTCTACAATGATCTCGGCTCGTAGGGGAAGTAGACATGGTTTCGTGACTGCTGCAAGAATGAAGTCACTCCCCTTGGAGGTGCAATGGCTGTAAGGTATATGGAAATCGGTCTCGTCGCGGCTCCGAGAACAGTGTCACTTCCCTACCATGAACTCGGCTCGTAGGGGAAGTAGACATGGTTTCGTGACTGCTGCAGGAATGAAGTCACTTCCCTTGGAGGTGCAATGGTTGTAAGGCAGAAGGAAATCGGTTACGGTGTGACTCCGAAAACCAAGTCACTACTCTACAACGATTCCAGCTTGATGGGTAAGTTGACAAGGTTCCCCGTGCTTGCGCACGAATGAAGTCACTTACCCTGGAGGTGCAATAGCTGTAAGGCAAAGGGGATTCGGTCTCGGGGTGGCTCTGTCCCTTTCATGTACGAGCCGAGATCATTGTAGTAGTGTTACTTTGTTCTCGTAGCCGCGCCAAATTCGATTCCCATTTGCCTTACAGTAATTGCACCTCCAAGGAAAATGACTTCTTGCCTGCAGCAGCCCCGAGAACCTTGTCCACTTACCCTACGAGCTGAGATCATTGCAGGGTAGTGACTTTGTTCACAAAACCGCGCCAAGACAGATTTCCATTTGCCTTACAACCATTGCATCTCCAAATGCAGGACTTCATTCCTTCAAAGGCCCCGAGAACTCTGTCCCCTTTATCTACGATCCGAGACCATTGTAGGGTCGTGCTTTTGTTCTCGGAGCTGCCCCGAAAGCTATTGCAGAATTCCTTACCAGCATCGCCCCTCCAAGGGAGTGATTTCATTTGAGCAGCAGCCCCGAGAACAATGTCAACTTTTCCTACAAGCTGCGATCCTAGTAGGGTAGTGAATTTGTTCACGGAGTTGCCCCGAGACTGATTTCTATTTGCCTTAGTCATTGCACCTCCAAGGGAAGTGTCTTCATTCCTGCAGCATCCCCGAGAACCATGTACACTTCCCCTACAAGTTGAGATCGTTGTAGAGTACTGACATTGTTCTCGGAGCCGCCTCGGGAGCGGTTTCAAAGTTCCATACAAGCATCGTCACTCCAAGGGAGTGACTTCATTCTAGCTGCAGCCCCATGAACCATGTCCATTCCCCTACAGGCCGAAATCGTTGTACGGTAGTGAGTTTGCTCTCGGAATCGCGCCGACACTGATTTCCATTTGTCTTAAGTCATTGCACCTCCAAGGGAAGTGACTTCATTCCTGCAGCAGCCCCGAGAACTCAGACGACTTCCCATAAGAGCTGAGATCATTGTAGGGTAGGGGTATTGTTCTCGGAGACGCACCGAGACCAATTTCCATTTGCCCCACAGATAATGAACGTTCAAGAAAAGTGACTTCATTCCTGCAGCAGCCCCGAGAACTCAGTCGACGTCCCCTACGAGCTGAGATCATTGTAGGGTAGTGACATTGTTCTCGGAGCGGCGCCGAGACCGAAAGCCATTTGCGTTAAGGTCATCGCACCTCCAAGGGAAGTGACTTCGTTCCTCGAGCAGCCCAAGAACTCAGACGACTTCCCCTAGAAGCCGAGATCGTTTTAGTGGAGTGACATTACTCTCGGAGCCGCGCCGAGACCGATCTCCATTTGCCTTACAGCTATTGCACCTCCAAGTAAAGTGACTCCATTCCTACAGCTACCTCGAAAACTCTATCCTCTTCATCGAAGAGCCGAAATCACTGTAGGGTAGTGACTTTGTTCTCGGAGCCGCCCCGGGAGTGAATTCAAAGTTCCTCACAAGCATCGCCCCTACAAAGGAGTGACTTAATTCGTGCAGCAGCCCCAAGAATAATGTACACTTCCCCTTCAAGCTGAAATCCTTATAGGGAAGTGAATTTGTTCACGGAGTCGCATCGAGACTGATTTCCATTTGCCTTCAGTCATTGCACCCAAAAGAGAAATGACTTCATACCAGCAGCATCACCGAGAACTATGTACACTTCCCCTACGAGCTTAGATCGTTGTAGGGTACTGACTTTGTTCTCGGAGCCACCCCGAGAGCGATTGCAAAGTTCCTTACAAGCATCGCTCTTCAAATGAATGGCTTCATTTCTTCAGCAGCCCCGAGAACAATGTCCACTTACCCTACAAGCTGACATCCTTGTAGGGTATTGAATTTGTTGATAGAGTCGCCCCGAGACTGATTTCCAATTGCCTTACAGTCATTGCACCTCCAAGGGAAGTGAATTCATTTCTGCAGCTTCCCCGAAACCGATGAACACTTCCTCAACGAACTGAGATCATTGTAGGGTACTGACTTTGATCTCGAAGCCGCGCTGAGACCGATTTCCATTTGCCTTACAGCCATTACACCTCTCAAGGGAAGTTACTTCTCTCCTGCAGCAGCCCCGAAAACTCAGTCGACTTCCCCTACGAGATGAGATCATTGTAGGGTAATGACATTGCTCTCGGAGCCGCGCCGAGACCGATTTCCATTTGCCTTACAGCCATTGCACCTTTCAAGGGAAGTTACTTCTTTCCTGCAGCAGCCCCGATAACTCAGTCGACTTCCCCTACGAGCTGAGATAATTGTAGGGTAGTGACTTTGTTCTCTGAGCCGAGTCATGACTGATTTCCATTTGTCTTACAGCCATTGCACCTTTACGAGAAGTGACTTCATTCCTACAGCAGTCCCGAGAATTGTCCATTTCATGTACGAGCCGAGATCATAGTAGGAGAGTTACTTTGTTCACGGAGCTGCCCCGAGACTAATTTCCATTTGCCTTACAGCTATTGCACCTCCAGGGGAAGTGACTTCATTCATGCAGCAGTCACGAGAACCATGTCCACTTCCCCTATGAGCTGAAATCGTTGTAGGGTAATGACTTTGTTCTCGGGGCCGCCCCGAGACCGATTGCGAAATTCCTTGCAAGCGTCGCTACTCCAAAGGAATGACTTCATTCTTGCAGCAGCCCCGAGAACAAGGTCTACTCCCCCTACAAGCCAAGATCGTTTTTGTGGAGTGACATTGTTCTCGGAGCAACGTCGAGACTGACATCCATTTGTCTTACATTCAATGCACCTCCAGGGGAAGTAACTTCATTCCTGCAGCAGATCCGAGAACCGTGTCCACTTCCCCTTCGAGCTGAGATCATTGTAGGGTAGTGACCTAGTTCGCGGAGCCGCCCTGAGAGTAATTTCAACAATCGTTCCTAGCATCGCCACTACAAGGAAGTGACTTTATTCCTGCAGCAGCTCCGAGAACTCTGTCCACTTCATCTACGAGCCGAGATCATTGTAGAAGTGTTTCTTTGTTCCGGAAGCCGTGCCAAAACCGATTTTCATTTGCCTTACAGCTATTCCACCTCCAAGGGAAGTGATTTCATTCCTGCAAAGGCCCCGAGAACTCTGTCCACTTTATCTACAAACCGAGATCCATCTAGGGTAGTGACATTGTACTTTCAGGCGCTCCGAGAGCGATTGCAAAGTTCTTTACAAGCATCACCACTCCAAGGGAAAGACTTCATTCATGCAGCAGCACCGCGAACTATGTCCACTTCCCCTTCAAGCAGTTATCATTGTAGGGTAGTGACTTTGTTCACGGAGCCGCCCCGAGACTGATTTCCGTTTGCTTTACAGCTATTGCACCTCCAAGGGAAGTGACTTCATTCCTGCAGGATCCCCGAGAACCCAGTCGACTAGCTCTAAGTGCTGAGATCATTGTACGGTAGTGACATTGTTTTCGGAGACAGCCGAGACCGATTTCCATTTGCCCCACAGATATTGCACGTCCATGGGAAGTGATTTCATTCCTGCAGAAGCCCCGAGAACTCAGTCGACTTCCCTACGAGCTGAGGTCATTCTAGGGTAGTGACATTATTCTCCGAGTGACGTCGAGACCGACATCCATTTGCCTTACAGCCATTGCACCTCCAAGGGAAGTGACTTCGTTCCTTAAGCAGCCCGAGAACTCAGTCGACTTCCCCTACAAGCCGAGATCGTTTCAGTGGAGTGATATTGCTTTCGGAGCCGCGCCAAGCCCGATCTCTATTTGCCCTACAGGTTTTGCACCTACAGGAGAAGTAACTACATTCCTGCAGCAGATCCGCGAACCATGTACGATTCCTCTACGTGCTGAGATCGTTGTAGGGTAGTGACTTTGTCCGCGGAGCCGCAACCAGAGCGATTTCAAAGATCCTTACAAGCATCGTTACTCCAAGGTAGGGACTTCATTCCTGCAGCAGTTCCGAGAACTCTGTCCACTTCATTTACGAGCCGATATCATTGTAGGACAGTTTATTTGTTCGCGGAGCCGCCCCGAGAACGATTTCCATTAACCTTACAGCCATTGCACCTTTAGGGGAAGTGATTACATTCCTGCAGCAGCCCCGTTAACCTTGTCCAATTACCCAACGAGCTTAGATCGTTGGGTAATTGGACTTACAGCAATCGCATTTCAAAGCAAGTGACTTCATTCCTGCAGCAGCCCCGATAGCTCGGTCAACTTTCCCTACGAGCTAAGATCATTGTAGGATAGTGACAGTGTCTCGGAGATGCGCCGAGACCGACTTCCAATAGTCATAAAGCAATTGCACCTCCAAGGGAAGTGACTTCATTCCTGCAGCAACCCCGAAAACTCCATCCACTTCATATACGAGCCGAGATCCTTGTAGGGTCGTGCTTTTGTTTTCGGAGCCGCCCCGAGAGCAATTGCAAAGTTCCTTATAAGCATCACCCCTACAAGGAAGTGAATTCATTCATGCAGCAGCCACGAGAACAATGTTCACTTCCCCTACAAGCTGAGATCCTTGTAGAAAAGTGACTTTGTTCACGGAGTCGCCCAGAGACGGATTTCCATTTGCCTTACAGCCATTGCACCTCCAAGAGAAGTGTCTTCATTCCTGCAGCATCCCCGAAAACCATGTACACTTTCCATTCGAGCAGAGATCGTTGTAGGGTAATGACTTTGTTCGCGGAGTTGCGCCGATACCGATTTCTATTCGCCTTACAGTCATTGAACCGCCAATGGAAGTGATTTCATTCCTGCAGCAGCCCCGTAAACTCAGTCGACTTCCCCTACGAGCCGGGTTTATGTAGGGTAGTGACTTTGTTGATGGAGCCCTCCCGAGATCGATTTTAAAGTTCCTTACATGCATCGCTATGCCAAGGGAATGACTTCATTCCTGCAACAGCTCCGAGAACTCTGTCAACTTCATCTACGAGCCGAGATCATTGTAGAAGTGTCACTTTGTTCTCAGAATTGCGCCGAGACCGTTTTGTATTTGCCTTACAGCCTATGCACCTTTAAGGGAATGGATTTCATCCCTGCAGCAGCCCCAAAAACTCAGTCGACTTCCCCTACGAGCTGAAATCATTAAAGCGGAGTGACATTGTTTTCGGAAACGCGTTACAACCGATTTCATTTTATTCCTGCAGCAAGTTCGAGAGCCACGTACACTTCCTCTACGAGCTGAGATCGTTGTAGGGTATTGACTTTGCTCTCGGAGCCGCCCCGAAAGCGATTTCAAAGTTCCTTTCAAGCATCGCTACCCCAAGGGAGTGACTTCATTCCTGCAGCGGCTCCAATAACTCTGCTCACTTCATCTACGAGCCGAAATCATAGTAGGAGAGTTGCTTTTGTTCCTGGAGCCGCCCCGAGACTGATTTCCATTTGACTTATAGCTATTGCACCTCCAGGGGAAGGGACTTTTTTCCTGCAGCAGCCCCGATAACCATGTCAACTTCCCCTAGGAGCTAAGATCATTGTAAAGTGGTGACATTGATCTCGGAAACGCGCCAAGGCCAATTTCCATTTGCTCCACATATATTGCACGTCTGCAACAGCCCTGAGAACTCAGTCGATTTCCCCTACGAGCTGAGATCACTTTAGGGTAGTGACATGGTTCTCGGAACGGCGCTGAGACCAACATCCATTTGCCTTACAGCCATCGCACCTCCAAGGGAAGTGACTTCATTCCTTGAGCAGCCCGTGAACTCAGTCGACTTTCCCTACATGCCGAGATCGTTTTAGTGGAGTGATATTGCTCTCGGAGCTGCGCTAAGTCCGATCTCCATTTGCCTCACAGCTATTGCACTTCCAGGGAAAGTGACTTCATTCCTGCAGCAGATCCGAGAACCATATACACCTCCTCTACGAGCTGAGATCGTTGTAGAGTAGTAACTTTGTTCTCGGAGCCGCCCCGCGAGCGACTTCAAAGTTCCTTACAAGCTATTGCACCCCAAAGGCAGTAAATCCATTCTTGCAAAGACCCCGAGAACTCTGTCCACTTCATATACGAGCGGAAATCATTGTAGAGTCGTGCTTTTGTTCTCGAAGCTGCCCCGAGAGCGATTGCGGAGTTAGTTACAAGCATCGCCCGTGCAAGGGAGTGACTTCATTCCTGCAGCAGCTCCGAGAACTCTGTCCACTTTATCTACGAGACGATATTATTGTAAAAAAGTTACTTTGTTCTCAGAGCCGCCCTGAGACCGATTTCCATTTGTCTTACTGCTATTGCACCCCAAGGGCAGTGACTTCATTCCTGCAAAGGCTCCGAGAACTCTGTCCACTTTATCTACGAGCCGAGATCATTGTGGGGTCGTTTTTTTGTTCGTGGAGCCGCTCCGAGAGCGATTGCGGAGTTCCTTACAAGCATCGCTCCTCCAAGGGAGTGACTCCATGCATGCAGCCGTCCCGAGAACAATGTCCACTTACCGTGCAAGCTGAGATCCTTTTAGGGTAGTGACTTATTTCACGGTGTCGCCCCGAGACTGATTTCCATTTGCCCTACAGCAATTGCACCTCCAATAGAAGTGACTCCATTCCAGCAGCATCCTCGACAACCATGTACACTTCCCCTACGAGCTTAGATCGTTGTAGGGTACTGACTTTATTCTCGGTGCCACCCCTGAAGCGATTTCAAAGTTTCTTACAAGCATCGTCACTCCAAGAGAGTGACTTCATTCCAGCAGCAGCCCCGAGAACCTTGTACATTTCCCCACAAGTCGGAAGAGTGGTAGGGTAGTGACTTTGCTCTTGGATCCGCTCCGATACCGATTTCCATTTGCCTTACAACTATTGCACCTCCGAAGGAAGCGACTTCATTCCTGCAACAGCCCCGAGAACTCTGTTTACTTCATCTACGAGTCGAGATAATTGTAGTAGAGTTATTTTGTTCATGGAGCCGCCCCGTGACCGATTTATATTTTCCTTACAGCTATTGCACCTCCAAGGGAAGTGACTTCATTCCTGCATTGCAGCCCTGAGAACCATGTCCTCTTCCCCCACGAGCCGAGTTCATTATAGAGTAGTGACACTGTTCTCGGAGCCGCCCCCAGACCGATTTCCATTTGCCTTACAGCTATTGCACCTCCAGGGGAAGTGATTTCATTCCTGCAGTAGCCACGAGATCCATGTTCATTTCCTTTATGGTCCGAGTTTGATTGTAGGGCAGGGACAGTGTTCATGGAGCAGCGACGAGACCGATTTTCATTTGCCTTACAGCTATTGCACCTCCATGGGACGTGACATCATTCCTGTAGCAGTCCCGAGAACTCAGTCAATTTCCCCTAGGAGCTGAGATCATTGTAGGGTAGTGACATTGCTCTCGGTGCCGCACCGAGACCAATTTTCTTTTGCCTTACAGCCATCGCACCTCCAAAGGGAGTGACTTCATTCCTTCAGCAGCCCCGATAACTCAGTCGACTTCCCCTACGAGCTGAGATCATTGTGATGTAGTGACTTTGTTCTTGGAGCCGCCCCCAGAGCGATTTCAAAGTTCCTTGCAAGCATCACTACTTCAAGGGAGTGACATCATTCATGCAGCAGCCCCGAGAACTCAGTCAACTTCCCTCACTAGCTGAGATCATTGTAGGGTAGTAACATTGTTTTCGGAGCGGCGCCGGGACCGACATCTGTTTGAATTACAGCCATTGCACCTCCAAGGAAAGTGACTTCATTCTTGCACCAGCCCCGAGAACTCTGTCCACTCCATCTACGAGCCGAAATCTTTGTATGGTAGTGAAAGAGCGATTTTAAGTTCCTTACAAGCATCGCCACTCCATAGGAGTAACTTCCTTCCTGCAGCAGCTCCAGGAACTCTGTCTACTCCATCTACGAGCCGAGATCATTGTATGAGAGTTATTTTGTTCGCGAAGCCGCTCCGAGATCGATTTACATTTGCCTTAGAGAAATTGCACCTCCAAGGGGAGTGGCTTCATTCCTGCAACAGACTGAGTTCACAACTCAGTCGACTTCCCCTAGGAGCTGAGATCATTGTAGGGTATTGACATTGCTCTCGGAGCCGCGATGAGACTGATTTCCATTTGCCTTACAACCAATGCACCTCCAGGGAAAGTAACTTCATTTATGCATCAGATCCGATAACCATGTACACTTCCTCTACGAGCTGAAATCGTTTTAGGGTAGTGACTTTGTTCTCGGAGCCGCCCTGAGAGTAATTTCAATAATCGACACTCCAAGGGAATGACTTTATTCCTGCAGCAGCTCCATAAACTCTGTCCACTTCATCTACGAGCTGATATCATTGTAGGAGAGTTACTTTATTCTCGGAGCCGCCCCGAGACCAATTTCCATTTGCCTTAGAGCTATTGCACCTCCAGGGGAAGTGACTTCATTCCTGCAGCAGCCCCGGGAATTTCGTCCACTTACCCTACAAGCAGAGATCGTTGTAGGGTAGTGACATTGTTCACGAAGCCGCCCCGAGACTGATTCTGAGATCATTGATGTCTGCAGCAGCCCCGATAACTCAGTCGACTTCCCCAACGAGCAGAGATCATTGTAGGGTAGTGACATTGTTCTCGAAGACGCGGTTAAGCCGATTTCCATACGCCTTACAGCAAATGCACCTCCAAGGGAAGTGAATTCGTTCCTGCAGCAACCCCGAAAATTCTGTCCACTTCATCTAAGAGCCGATATCATTGTAGGGCAGTGACTTTGTTCTCGGAGCCGCCCGGAGCGATTTCAAAGTTCCTTACAAGCATCGCTACTCATTTGCCTTACAACTAGTGCACATCCAAAGGGAGTGACTTCAATCCTGCAGCAGCCCCGCTAACTAAGTCGACTTCCCGTACGGGCTGAGATCATTGTAGGGTAGTGACTTTGTTCTCAGAGCTGCGTCAAGACAGATTTCCATTTGCCTTACAGCTATTGCGCCTCCATGGGAGTGACTTCATTTCTGCAGCAGCTCCGAGAACTCTATCCACTTCATCTACGAGCCGAGATCATTGTAAGCGAGTGACTTTGTTCTCGGAGCCGCCTCCAAACCAATTTCTATTTGCCCTACAGTCATTGCACCTACAGAAGAAGTGACTTCATTCCTGCAGCAGATTCGAGAACTCTGTCCACTTCTCCTAGCAGCTGAGATCGTTGTAGGGTAGTGACTTTGTTCCCGCAGCCTACCACGAGAGCGTTTCGAAAATCCTTAAGAGCATCGTCACTCCAAAGGAGTGACTTCATTCCTGCAGCAGCTCTACGAGCTGATATTATTCTAGGAGTGTTACTTTGATCTCGGACTTTGGGACTTTGTCAAAGGCCTTTTGAAAGTCAAAGTAAATGATATCGATTGGAGATTTTGTGTCGTGGATTTCGATTTTATTTTTGAAAAAGAGTAGCAGATTTGTAAGACAGGAACGGTTGTGCCTAAAAACAATGCTGGGAGTCACCGATCAATTTGTTCGATTCTAAGAATTCTGTAATTTTATCCGTTATCAAACTTTCCATCAACTTGCCAATGACTGAGGTGAGACTAATTGGACGGTAGTTGCCGGGACACTTTTTATCCCTTATTTTAAAAATTAAGGTTGGCCTCTTTCCATTAAGAGGGGCAGGTGCCATTTGTGAGAGATTGGGTGAAAATGTTTGATAAATGTTCGGCGATTTCGTTTCTAGTCTCTTATAGAATTCTAGGATGAATTTGGTCTGGACCTGGAGATTTGGTGACTTTTAATTTATCTATGTATTTAAAAACTTCGGCAGGGTGAAAAGTTAACTGTGGTGAGGGCTTCAATTTGTTTTGCCGCTATGATATCCTCAGGATTAGGAATATCCCGATTCTCTAACGTAAATACAGAGCAAAAGTATTCGTTAAGTAGAACACTAATTTTGGTGTCGTCCGTTTCTAGCTCACCAACATCGTTCTCGAGAGAACCTATTACAGATTTTAAATTTTTTTTTGCTCAAAATATAACTGAAAAATTGTTTCGGATTAGTTTTGGCATTGGCAGCAATTTGATTTTCATAATCTTTCTTCTTACGTTTCAGGACCCTCTTTAGATCTTGTCTGCTAATTTTGTATTCATTTTTTATTACGTCGTCATGTGGATGTTTCTGCTTAGCCGAGTGCTTTGCTTTCTTTTGTGAATGAAGGCGCTGCAAATCTCCTTTCAGGTACTTGGGGTGATACGCTGTTGTTCGCCTGTTTTTGCGCGGGATATGCTCATGTTCGATATTTTTAAGCGCAGTCAAGAAATAGTCAAGCGATTGATTGACATCATGTCCGAGGGTTATATTTGCTGACGTTATTGACTCTCTTAAGCTATCAAAATTAGCTAATCTGAAGTTAGGGACTTTTTCGCAGTTTGTTGTTGTTTTCAGCTCGAGCTCTATCAAAAAACTGATACAGTTGTGGTCACTAGTTCCGAGTGGTTCGCCTACTTCGACTTTCGGGACATGAGAGTCGCTTGCACTAAATAGGAGATCAAGAATGTTGCTACCTCTTGTAGATATCTTCACCATTTTGGTCATGAACTTATCGTCTGCAAAATCAATCAGACGCTGGCCGGTGGCAGTACATTCGTCTGATTTCCAATCAATGTCGGGGATATTGAAGTCGCAAAGCACAATATTGTGTTGTGTTGTGACAACATCGACGAGTGTGTTGTAAAGATTGATATCATCTGCAACCTTGCTTTTGGGGGGCGATAGACGAGAGTGATTTGACATTTTATTTATTTGTCGACTACTTTGATTGATACTATGTCGTGCCTGTTGTTTGGAATGGTGACTTCTAATATTTGCAGAGTGTTTTTTACGAGAAACAGCACTCCTCCGCCCTCTCGGCCTTGTCTATCTTTGTGAAATAGTTAGTAACCGGGAAGAGTAAATTCGCCTAAATAATGCCTGGTGCTCGATTTCATCCACGATTCAGTGATAGCTATTATGTCGATACTTTCATTTAACGTAAGGATACCTAATTCTTCGAGTTTGTCTCTGAGACTTCTAGCGTTCACGTAGTAACATTTGAGAGTACCATTAGTCACATCGACTTGATTTGCTTGACTTATTTTGCTTCTACTCTGAGGTCTTGTGTCGGAGCCAAGACTTTCGCTTTCGTTTACACGGGTTATACTAGCGGAGCTGCGACTACTGCCTCTAACTCGGACCGGATTGATGACAGGAACATTTTTGCTTGGACATGTGATGGTGTTTTGATGGGCACTTGTTTTTGTTGTGTATCTCGTGTTGAAACGGGCGGAGGTCGCTGTGTCGTTTCGTCGGTTACTGCTGGTGGATTTGTTGGTATGATATCGTTTACGTTTTTTGACTTATTTTCGTTGACAAGTCCAGCGCCGATGTTTTTAAGGATGTTTTCGATAGTATCAAGTCCATACGTGTTAATGTGAGCTTTGTTGGTGATTCTATTAAAGTTATAGTACTATGGGTCGATCATGGTATCCCAATGATCCGAAAAAGAGATTTTCTAGGCTTTGCAGAAAGCTGCTAGGCGATTGTTAAGTAAAATCATCTTGCTTGGTTCGGATGGGGCAGGATGCCAGTGACATGAAGGTTCGCGTGTGAGGTTTTGATGTTGTTTAGCATGTCTTCATACCTTTTCAATGTCGATTCCGCCTGCGTCACGTCTTTAGCTCAGACTTGTATTATAATCCGCTTAGATGAATGTATCCTTTCCTTTGCGATTATGCCTGCGACACAGTTGTTACAGGTGTTTTATTTGTTTTAGGTGTTTTAGTTGCTCTAGATGTTTAGTTGCTTTAGGCGTTATAGTTGTTTTAGATAATTTAGTTGTTTTAGTTGTTTTAGTTGTTTAGTTGTTTTAGTTGTTTTATTTGTTTTAGTCGTTTTAGTTGTTTTAGTTGTTTTAGTTGTTTTAGTTGTTTTAGTTGTTTTAGTTGATTTAGTTGTTTTAGTTGTTTTAGTTGTCTTAGTTGTCTTAGTTGTTTTACTTGTTTTAGTTGTTTTAGTTGTTATAGTTGTTTAAGTTGTTATAGTGTTTATAGTTGTTTTAGTTGTTTTAGTTGTTTAGTTTTTTAGTTTTTTAGTTGTTATATTTGTTTTAGTTGTTTTAGTTGTTTAGTTGTTCTAGTTGTTGTAATTGTTTTATGTGTTTTAGTTGTTAAAGTTGTTTCAGTTGTTCAAGGTGTTGTAGTTGTTTTAGTTGTTTTAGATGGTTTAGGTGTTTTAGTTGTTTCAGTTGTTGTAGTTGTTGTAGTTGTTTTAGTTGTTGTAGTTGTTTTTGTTGTTTAAGTTGTTTTAGTTGTTAAATTGTTTTAGTTGTTTCAGTTGTTTTAGTTGTTATAGTTCTTTTAGTTGTTTTAATTGTTATAGTTGTTTTAGTTGTAGTAGTTGTTTTAGTTGTTTTAGGTGTTTTAGTCGTCCTAGTTGTTTAGTTGTTTTAGATGTTCCAGGTGTTCAGTTGTTTTAGGTGTTTTAGTTGTTTAGGTGTTTTAGTTATTTTAGGTGTTTTAGCTGTTGTATGTGTTTTAATAGTTTTAGGTGTTTTAGTTGTTCATGGTGTTTTAGTCGTTTTATGTGTTATAGTTGTTTTAGGTGTTGTAGTTGTTTTAGGTGTTTTAGTTGTTATAGGTATTTTAGTTGCTCTAAGTGTTTTAGTGTTTAAGGGGCTTTAGTTGTTTTAGGTGTTCTAGTTGTTTTAGGTGTTTTAGTTATCTAGTTGTTTTAGTTG
>SDVV010000725.1:0-29377 GCA_016164225.1 Gammarus roeselii
AACACATAACAGACTGATACCTATCGAGTTGCAGCATTCATTTTTATCTCCTTTGCCCTTATATAGCGGAACAATGCAGGCACTGCGCCACTCACTCGGTACCACGCCTGCCGCAAAACACAAGTTCAGTAACCTCACCAACCATTCGACAATCGTTACTCCACCCTTCTTCAGGCACTCGGTCGCAACTCCATCCAAACCAGGGGCTTTCCCTGCTTTCATCGCGTCCACCGCCTTCTGTACCTCTTCCCTGGTAATGTCCGCAGTAAGTCTTTCTCCCAAAACTGGCATCCGGAATGAAAATAACATCGACACAGTTCAGAAAAACAGAGATTGGGGCAAAAAAATTCACTATTTCAGGTCCAAAGAGCTTCAACAAGCTAACAGCTGACATTTCAGAATTGTGCAACTGTATCTTCATTCAAGTAGAAATGTACCACTCTATTGCTTGCCCACAGACAGGGGCAGGCAGAGTTAAACAATCGATGACGATTAACGCAAAACTGGTAACATAAAACAATATTTTCTAGTTCGCTCAGAGCATCAACACTACCACCCTGTCAACAAAACACTAACATAACCTTACATTCTATGTATCTTTGATCTCTCTTTCTATTTGTCTTTGAAAAAATAGTAGCTGCCAATTCAAACACGACTGCACTGTTGCAGAATCTTGCAATTTCACCTCAGCGTGCTCTGTCCCTATTGACTTTGCTTTGTTCTGGCCCTAAAATGAATTATCTGTACCTTTGAGGACAATTGTTGTAGTCGCGATGTAGATATGTATGTTTCTCCGTGCATAAGGTGTGCTCTCTGTAACGTGTCACGATGGAAGGGCTATCATGGTAGGTTTGAGGTCCACAAAAAGTGAGCGTTATATCCTGATGAAATAGGATGTTTCTAATTGGCATTGATATCTTTTGCATAGTAATTAGTATGAATTCTTTATTCAGACCCACAGCCTAATCAATTGAATAGCAAAGAATGCGACGGTATGGATGGATCGATGTGAGTAAGAGAACCACTGGTATAGTAAACAAATAAGAAAAAAAAAGCATCTATTCACAAACCAGTGTGGTATTTTTGCGGCACGGCAACAGAGTACACACCTTATGCACGGAGAAACATACATATCTACATCGCGACTAAAACAATTGTCCTCAAAGGTACAGATAATTCATTTTAGGGCCAGAACAAAGCTAAGTCAATAGGGACAGAGCACGCTGAGGTGAATCTTGCAATTTCACCTCAGCGTGCTCTGCTCCATACACAGACCTATCAAGTTTTCTTCACTGTCATTTCTACCGGGAACGCCATACCTTCCTATCACATTCTCCACCACTGCATCTTCAACTCTCGCATCAAGGTCATTCAGTACAACTACATTGAATTGACCTCCAAAACTCTCAATACACTCACTCAGGTCAGTCCGGAATTGCTCCCTCTCGTCCTCACTCCTCCCGCTACCTGGACCATATGCGCTCACAAATACCCATCTTTCTACCCCTATCTTAACTTTCACCCACATCAATCTTGAGGACACCTCCTACCACTCGGTAACGCTACTAGCCAACCGATCACTCAGTATCAAGACCACACCTTCTCGTGCCCAACCTTCCTCCACACCAGGCTTCTTCCACTTACCACACCAAACTCACATTATCCTTACCTTTCAATTTCGTTCCACTCAGCGCCAACACATCAAACTTCCTCCTCACAAACATCTCACCTATCTCCCTCCTCTTTACATCGTTCATACTACAGCCACGCACATTCAGCGACCCTAACAATAGGGTTCGGAGAGGCGTGAGCCTCTCCTCCCCCCGCTCGTCTTGCCGTCTTTGAGGAAGGGTCTTACAGAGAAAGGGAATCCTAGCCCCTTCGACCCGCCCCTTTTAGTCGCCTTTTACGACACGCAGGGGTTACGGTAGCACGATTCTACTCCCGGCTACGGGGCGCCCTTTTAGTCGCCTTCTACGACATGCGGTGGATAAGGTAGCAAGATTCTAACGCCCCGGCTACAAGGCACTTTTTTTCACACCCACTTCAAATGAATGTCGTACACAATTAACGTTCCAGATTGACTTAATTATAACAATACAGTTACATACACTAGACCGAGTGCCCTCGGATGGGGGGTGGCCAACGGCAAGGCACACCTCACAATCCTCTCAAACCCTCGCACTCAAACCAACTCAGCTAGCCCTTTAGCGCTGAAGGGTCCGGCCGGGAGACCACTCTACACACACTCTGGGTTAGGAGTGCGGTCAGAGGTCAGTGTCAGCAGCAGGGCTTGGCAGTAAAACTGGTTTACCCCTGCTACGTCACAATAATAGCCCCCTCCCTCCACCCCGTTTCTCAACGAGATGCTAAGGGTGGGAGAGCACATCAGGGCAGTGTCAAAAAAAGTCATTCATTCTGAACCCTTCTCCACTCACGCCTTTACATTGCACGCTCTCTCGGTACCTCTAAACTCATGTCCCTCTTTCCTAATGGAGGCGTCCACTCACCTCCGCCTTACTCACATTTTTCACGAATCTCCAATCATCCAATCTCACCATGAGCCCGAGGCATCTCATTAGATGCGAATCTACTCTGTCCTCTAACTTCTCCACCATTCCCGTTCTCGTTCGATCAACGTCGTTATTGATCCTGTCTCTCAGCGCCACTCCAGTTATGCTCATTTGATATTTAATCTCGAAAACATTCCACTTTCTTCTCTCATCCCCAAGTTTCAGCTCCGTAGAGCATAGTCGGGACAACTACCCCTTTATACAACCCTCTCTTGGCATCTATCCCCAACGTCCTACAGCTCATCACATTCGTCAGTGCAACCAACACTTTACACCCTTCCTTCACTCGCGATTTCACCTCAGTTTCTCCAATGAGGTTGAACTAGTGGAAACTCAGGTGGTAACATCTTTTGTTCTTCTCGGAGTTCTCACACAACCGCCTATCTCAGCAAGCATCAGCGTTCCTCATTGCCCTACTCAGCACACGCTTCACCTATTTTCTCTCCTCTCTATAGGCGTCATAGGCAACCACAGACCTCTCTTGCAACCACACCTCAAAGGATCTTCTATTCTGTGCCGCCGCCAGTTCAGCCTCATTGTTCCATCACTCGCTACCTTTCCTCCTGCATCCGCTCCCACGGCAACACAGTACACAATGTTCACAAGAATGGAAGGAAAAATGAGGAGTCGTAGAAAAAAGGTTGCACGAAAGAACGCCACTTGGCCGTTATCCGATATCCAAAAGGATTTTTTTTTGGGTGGTGCATGTGAAGAGGGAAAGGAAGAGCGTTAAAGAATTTGAAACCAACATAAGATGTAAATGAGGTTAGTAAGTTAATAAATTCAGGATGGGGGAAAAGGAGAAATTGAAAAGCGAAAAAGAGGAGTCTGTAAGAAAATAAAGGTGATCACCGCTCCCGGTTGTGTCGCGACTCCGTGCGGCCGGTGATTAGTTTAGATTTCCAAGGCTTTTCAGTACAGTGGAGTCAATGTCCTTCTGGCACCGGACGGTGCGGCCGGTGAATTTAGCAGACGTCTACGGTGGAACGCAGGCAATAGCTGGTACATCCATCACACAACGCACAATATCATCCATATCTAGAACACTGAGAGTGCATGCCATACTGCCGTTCCCAACGTTACCTCGAAGAGAACGGTGAGGGCCCTGGTGCGCACGTCCAGCTTGCAGCGCGTGATGATGCAGCTCAGCTCGAACAGGATTGGGAACCAGCCGCGGACCCACACGCGGTCCTCCTCACACACAGTCAGGTCCTCGAGGTTGTGTTCACGGAACATCATGGGCTTCTCGTGGACGTATTTGGCACAGTCGCGTATGAGCGCTATGGCCTCCATGCTCGTGTCAGGGAAGCCGGCATTGCACGCAAACTCGCTCAGGCACTTGACTGAGTCTTGGAAGGAGTCAATCACCGTGATGAAGTGCTTCTGGTAGATCTGACATATGATCTCCTTGGTGGTGTCAAAGGCCATCTCGACGATGTTCTCGTCATGGTCAGATGCTGCAAGATGGAAAACGCTAAAAATGTTTTTCCAGCCTGACTTGACGTTGCTGGCTTGTGAGTTGACCATTTGTGTGATGCACCTCACCACCATGTCCTTTATCACCAGCGATCGGTTGCGCTTCATAATATGTTCAAATGGTCTAAGGAACTCCTTCTGGAAGCGGAAATTTGAGAACTCTCCCTTCTCTATGAATTTCATAGCGAGCTGCCTGAGCGAGTCCACAGCGAACACGGCAATGTCTTCGTTGGGGTTGCAGCCCACCTTGTTGAAGTGGCCGCCCAGCACTTCCCAGATCCTAGACCATTGCAGCCTGATCCTGCCCATGTTGTAGTAGCTAATCTCGACAATCTTTTGCAACGAGAACATTCTCGGGGAGTTGGCGCTGAGCTCGTCCAGAGACACCTGGCACAACGCAGTAACGAAGTGGACGACGGCGTCTCCGTCGAGGCGAGTGGACCCCGTAAAAATTCTGTCGACCGCCACCACCACGCTTTGAGAAGAGGTCTCTCCCATGCTCTCCTTGATATGGGCAAGCTTTTTCTGCTCGCCACTAATAAACTCGGGGAAAGCGTCGAGGAAGTTGGATGTGTCGCTGGACATCTTGAGGCCAGCGTGTCTGATGTACTGAGGTTTGACGCCAGTGCCGATCAGTTGGGCTAGCTCCAACTGACTAATGCACTTCAAGATCTCCAGCCACGACTTGCCGAGATAGTTCCCATCGGTGTGGGCGACGGTGATGAGCGTCTTGATGCAGTCGACATTCTTGGCCTTCATCTCGGTGAGTGGAGAGTTGGCAGTGAGTAGCGTGAACCGCGCCAGGCACTGCACGAACGCATCACGTTCCATCTCCATACGGAACACACAAGCGATCCTGATAGCACAGCGCAGCCCGTCAAGGCACAGCGCTGCCACCTCAGCATCATCGCCCTCCTGCAGGCCCACTGAGAACGCCGCGAGGAAGCAGGCCCACGACAGTTTAAACATGGGCCTCACGTGCTCCACGTGCGTGGCGGGGGTGAAGGTGGCGTCCACATGAGAGGCGGCTTCCATTAGCGACTTGGCCGTGTGAGAGATGCTTTCCATCTCCAGGTTGAACAGCGACTTGCGCTTCTTTTCGTTGACGACGGCAGTTTTCCCCAGCGTTGTGGAGATGGGCTTCATCTTTATTTCATTGCCAGCTATTTCATCGTAAATCGCCGAAAGATACTCGGGGGGCAGATCCTTGCTGTCGTTGATACCTCTGTTCATTTTGATGTACTGCTCCTTCGTCATCTTGTGCTTTACCTGATTGCTGTGCAAGTCTGTGGTGAGCATAATGATGGAGTAGGCAAGTACGTAGGCGGTGTCAGCGCTGGCGAACAGCCCCGGGTTGTTAGAGCACTCGCAATAGCGGGAGGCAAACTTCTCCATGAGTCTGTCAATCTTCTGAGCTTCACCCGGTAGCCTGAAACCCTCCAAGAACATTCTGAGAGCGGGCACGAACTCACGTCCACTGAAATCCATTAGGTCAACGTACATGCTCATCACCTCTCTGTTGAAGGGGTCGGGGTCACCAATGTAATCTCCGACTTGCGTCTTGTCAAGGCGATCGTCTTCATGGAAGAAGCGAGCGATGTCGACCGCGCCGGTACCCAGCAGACCGTGGCTCTGAAGGAACGACAATCCGTGCACCGGCTTGCGCTTGAACCTGATAAATCGAATGACAGTGAGTAGGATACTAGTAATGACAACAAAATGCGCATCATCATTCCAAATCTTGCCCATCCGGAAGTTTCCCCAAAGAAAATGGAAACGGTGAATAGATTAAACTGTCACAATGAACACTTAAAATCGTAGATTGCAGCGTCTTCCTACTCCCAACTCACATAAGGATGCCTTGCTCCCACAGCTCCTTTTGTTGCTTGAGATTCTGGAATTGTTCCGGATTGTCGGTGCCCACACCAAGGGACGGGGCCGTGGAGCCGGCGGGCGTAACCTCAATGCTAGCTCCGCCTCCCGCGTGCAGAGAGGCGTGAGAGCTGTGGTGTGTTATCGAAGGGTGAGGGGAGGCACGGCCCCCGCCACTACCTAGGTCGTGACCGCCACTTTCAAGAGACTTCTCTTGACCTGCCATAGTTCATAATATTGATCAAGAAAAATTTTTGTTATCTAAAAATTTAAGATCGAAAATGCCAAGCAATTGCAGAGAAGCACTTAGCTACCTAAATTTCCAACCGACCATATTCACTTAAAAATCAACTCACTGAGGTTTGACAGTGTGTTGGGGTTAATGTAGAGGTCCTTCGCCCACTCCACCATACACTTGAGCGTTGACACGAGGCACTCAAGCCCCTTCAGGCGCATGCTCTGCTCCTGACCCGCACTTGCGCCATACTCGCCGGGCTGGCCGCTTTGAGCGATCTTGCTCAGGTCGTTGATTAGGCTAAGCAGAAAAAAATTAGCTTGCTCACCGGGATCGCAAAATTATTCTACCAAAACAGTTGTTGTTTGTTCATCAGATCTTTTTTCATCACTCAGAGGACACATGGTTTCAACAGTTCCTGGCAACCTAAGACATAAAACTTCCAGTACGACTGACTACCACCAAAATGATAATTGCTTTGAGGCCACGTTGACGTGGATTGCCATTGTCCGTTAACTTTCCAACCGACCTCGGCCAAAAGCACAGCGGAGTCAGAACGGAAAAAGATCCAGTAACTCCTAAGTTTACTGGCCAATGAAATATGCTGAATTCAAGATTAGAAAACACCCTTAAGAGTTGACAGTGGAGAGAAGAAACATAAATTTTATGCAAAAAAACATGTGAAGATCATCAAAGAAACTTCCTGATGACGACAACAAAGTGACTCGTGTGCGGTTATTAGATTAGAGTGAACTGAGTCTGATGCCGCAGTTAAAAGGAGGCCTGCTTCGACAGGGAAGGAACAGATCATCTACTTAGTTGGAATATTGATGCTGACACCAATTACCTCGGAGTCACAGTAGATCATCTACTTAATTGGAATTGTGATGCTGTGATATCAGTTGTACCACTAAACGTAGTTGTGATTATAATCATCCACCTTCAGTTGCACGAGATCGAGCACCACCTAGACAACGGAATATAGTCGCATCAAATTCGGTCACAATCAATTGCACCACTATACGTAGTATTGATTACAATCATCCACCTTCAGTTGCACGAGATTGAGTAACCACCTAGACAACGGAAAATAGTCGCATCAAATTCGGTTACAATCAATTTCACCACTATACGTAGTAGTGATTACAATCATCCACCTTCAGTTGCACGAGAACAAGCACCACCTAGACAACGGAATATGGTCGAATCAAATTCGGCTACAATCAGTTGCACCACTGTACGTAGTAGTGATTACAATCATCCACGTTCAGCTGCATGAGATTGAGCACCACCTAGACAACGGATTAGAGTCGCATCAAATTCGGTCACACCAGCCTGCCATTCCATTGCTCACCGTTCAAAGACGTTGGCGGCATTGAGGTCACAGTCATAGTTGACGTAAATGTCAACAACACTTTGAGCATCGGCGCAGATACGTGTGAGAGCTTGGATCACCATCCACTTGTGCTGGAAGCTCGAACTGCCCGCCTCAAGGATGTTCAAGAAGATTTCCTTGAAAAATACCTGCATAAAAATACCATAAACAGTCAATTGAAACATCAGTTCGAGTATAGGGTTAACACAACAAAAGCCAGAAATATCAGCCGGGTATTCAACACGAATGCGAGAAGAGCCACTGCGTGAGAGATATTGGATTGCCGAGGCTTTTAAGCGCGATGGAGTCCGTGTCCTACTGGTGCCGAACATCAAATCAGCAACCTGTGCAGCATCAAGTTAGACAGATTTGAGATTTATCTATATCACCAACAAGTGCACGGGCGTCCTAGGAGCTCTTAAGGTACTGATGGCATTTGGCCCTAGCACTACCAGGGTGGCAGTAAGAAGCAACTACTCAACCTATCCTGCTCCAGAGCCCCAAGGATTTGAAGACTTCCTAAGGGGCTGGGGGCACTGCGTCCCGACACCTGCCGAAAGGGAAGATGAACAAGAGACGGAAAACGGGGATTCCCTGCTTTTGTTCAACACTCAGTGTAGAGAATCTCCTGCATAAGAACAGCAAGAATAGAAAGAAGAAAAAGATTGAGTTGTAGAAAAAGGTTGCATAAAAAGAAAGAACACTGTAACTTGGTTGTTATTAGCTACCCAAACGGTGAAAATTTACGACCTATATACAACGACTATTGGGAAAATTCTGAAGAGTGAGTTGTAGATACGAGTAGTATAAGTTGCGCCCGATCTCAATTTTGTGAAGAAACATATGACTGATCTCAAATGGGGTGCAGGGGTAGGGAGGCTGCGGGTTGTTCTCAATTTAGTGATGTTGGGCGTCTAATTCCGGTGAGTCAGATTTTGGGAAGGTGACTTGGTATGCGGTAGAACTAGAGTTTCCTGATTTGATCCATGTTGTTGTTGTTACTTGTTGTTGCTCAACCCCAATTCCCCTGCGATGGAGGAGCTACGGCCAGCGCACGGCCCGAGGTCCGGGAACCCACCGACGTGTGCGTATTGGGAATGCTACCGCAGTTGATAGGTCCTATACGGCCTGCACCCCGGAGGTAGCTGATGCTGTCGCGCAGGCGCTCCCATAGGTCACACACCGACGTGATGTTATGGTGGATACTGTCGGGTGCGGTGGTTGGGCACGACGTCATGACGTGCTTGACTGTATCGGGTGAACCCCGGCACCGCAAGCAAGGCCGTGTGGTGCCCGCACCGCAGCCTTGAAAGGTGGACCTGTCACCCCTGAGCAACCCCAACTCCTCTACGCCCACCCCAGGTGGGTGACTCTGCAAGATTGCATTGACTCTGTGTTCATCTAATGCAAGAGCTGTAAAGTGTGAGTGTATCGGTTTGTGCATGGATGTGTTATCTGTAGGTTCAGGAATGGTCGCGTGAAGGGAACCGAAGTGTGTTGCCGGTGTGGTATGTAGGTATCGGTTGGTTGGACGAGGGTTCAGTGGGTTGTGGCAGGGGTGTGTCAAGTCTGTTCTCTTGTTGAAGAATTGGGTCCCTCTCATATCAAGATGATGCTTGAGAGGGAGGACCATGGTTTCTTCATGCAAGTGCCGAATGTGAGTGGTCTGTGTTCAGCCGGTTGCGATTCGCAAAGCCGTGATTTGATTCAAGTCTCATTTCCACCGGAGCCTCAACGGCGCAAGGCCGTATTCTGTATCCTTTGCAGGAAGTTTATGCGCGTGGGTGCAAGGTCCGAGGACCAAGCGGTGTTAGCATAGGAGATTACGGGACTGATGAATTGTTTGTATAATGTTGTAATTGATTCCTTAGAGTGACCGTAAAAAGTTGTAGTGAGTACCCTAGACAAGTTCAGTCTGGGTCTGGTTTTGGTGGTGATGTTGATTGTGTGGGGTTTGAATGTCATCCCCGTATCATAAAATACTCCAAGGATAGTTGTAGTGGGGCTGTGGGGTATGGGGGTGTTGTTGAGCGTGACATGGGGGTGGATGCGGTGCTCACTGTTTTCCGGAGTCAACAGTGTGAGAGACGACTTGCTTGCGGACACCTTCATTCTGTTGTCCAGCAGCCAGACTTCAAAGTAGTTCAGGTACTGCTGGAGGTGTACAGTTGTGGTCTCGTGTTTGTGGTGTTGTGCGATTATTGTGAGATCGTTCGCGTATGAGCTGATGTGGGTGTTGGGTTCTTTTAGAATGGGCAGGTTGTGCAAAAAGGCATTGAAAAGGGAGGAAGAAAGCACAGATCCCTGAGGGACAACATAGGGGAAGTGGCGGATTCGAGAAAGCTTATTGTTGCAGACAGTGTGTGCATGTCTACCAAGAGAAAATTAGCAAACCACTTCTTGTAAATTGGATGAATGTGGGTATTGAGTATTTTGTTTATGAGGACGTGTCTCGGAACTGTGTCGAAGGCCTTACTAATATCGATAGCGCATACCAGGGTTCGTTTGACTGGCTTCTTTTCATTCAGGCCTTCAGGATGGTCTGGGTGAGGTTGGTGAAGAGTGTTGTTGTGGATTGTTGGGCCCTGAAACCGTATTGCGTAGGAGAGAGTGGGATGTGTGCATTAATTTTGTTTAGAACCAGTCTCTCCAAGATTTTCGAGGGGTTTGAGTGGAGGGAAATGGGTCTGTATGAGGCTGTGTCTGTAGGGACTTTGTTGGGTTTCAGGATGGGGATGATTTTGGCTTTGTTTCCAGATGATGGGTATTGAATTGTGTTGTACGGAAAAGTTAAAAATGTCTGTGAGGGCCGCGATGGCGTGTGGCCCTAGGTGTTTAAGGTGAATCTATGATATGCCGTCTGGGCCCACAGCTGAGGAATTTTTGGTCTGGCGGCTTTTGTCATTGCTGGTGTGAAGGGGGTATCTGTGTTTGGATCGGTCTGCAATCTGTGTAACTGTTTGAGTATCCTCCTGTTGTTTGGGTGGTGTGGTAGGTGGCAAGTGTTTGCATAGTGTTTGTTGAGTATGTCCGCTTGTTGTTTGTCTAATGGTTTGGCGTTGGTGTTGGTGTTGGGTGGGAGGATTGCGTCATGCGTGTCTATGTGGTTTATGTTAGTGTTGTTGAGGCTCCCAATGAGTTTCCATAATCTTGATGGTGAGGATCGGAAGTTAGTGTTTGCAAGAACGTCCCGCTATAGGTTCGTCTGTTGTTCCCGGATATCTGCATCTATTTCTGCGTTAAGGATTTGAATCCGAGTGATTCGGTCGTTGGTGGAGGGTAAATTACGAAGGTGGTTTCGCAGCTGAATTTTCCGCTGAATGTTGATCGAGAAGGCTGGATTGAAGTCGCGGACGAACCCGGCGGGTGCGTTGTCTGTCTGCGTGGTTGAGTACTGTGTTCAAGTGCTTCGTGACTGTTTCAATTTATGTGTTTTGGGTGATTTCAAAGTCTTGTAGGGTGATTGCAATTGATGTTGTGTATTAGTCCCAGTCTGCTAACTTGTAGTTGTGAAATATGTGAGGGGGCTTGTCGCGGATTGGGAATCGAAGTTGGTAGTTAATGACTATAGGTAGGTGGTCGAATGACATGTCTTGGTAGATTGCCCATTGACAATTTAGCGCGAGATTAGGGGAGCAGAATAAGACGTCTGGAGAAGTCGGTTGTCAGTTGGGATTGAAAAGTTGGCGAGTTGGTGTGTCTGCGTTGTTTAGTGTGAGAGTGTCTAGCTGATCAACGACAACACCGCCCCTCCGGTCACCTCCCTGCGAGGCAAGCCAGGAGAGGTTGTGCGCGTTGAAATCACCTAGGGCGAAGGTGTTAGTGGTTGTGTTGAGGTAGTCCAGGTGGGGTGTATAGTGAGTTGGACATGAACTGGACGGAGGGATGTAAATGTTGAATAGATTGTATTTTTTTTTTTGTGAATCTGCATGTGTAGTGACTGTAGTTCCAGAGTGCGGTCAGAAGGAAGATGTGCGATGGTAAAAGCGGTTGTGTTGGTGAAGTGGAGATTTTTATGTACTAGTGTAATGAGTCCACCACCACAGTCGTTGTTAGGACGGTCGTGGCGGAGTGTTGTTTCCAGAAAGTTTGGCGTTTTGGAGGTTGTGTAAGTTTTGTTTCCTGGAGAAGGGGGATGTGGATGTGGTGTTTGTGTAAGAAATGTTTCAGTTCGACTTGTTTCCCACCTACGTCGTTTGTGTTCATTTGTAATATATTTAGGTGTTTGGCATTGGCTTGGGGTTGGTGTGGGGATGCCGAGGAGTAGGTGAGGCCATGGGGTGAGGAGGTGGAGGCGGTGGTGGGGCGGGTGTGCGACGTGAAGCCTGGGGCAGGGTAGGTGGCGCCCCGAGTAGAGGAGCCGTCGCCAGTGAGGTCACCGGATGCACGGGAGAGGAGCCCCCCCCAGAGGTGGAGGGGCGTCAGGTGTAGGTGCAGTAAGAACGGTATTATTGTCGATATCTGCATTGATGTTGTGAGTTGGGTGGCAGTTGAAGCATTGCCACCCGTGTGGACACCAGAGCATTGTTTTGTGTAGTGTGCCCATGTCCCACATCTGCATTGGATCGCACCAGTGCGGCGTACGTAAGGACGCCCGCAGGTGGGACATGCGTAAGCGTTGGGACCAGGGTTGGGTTCAATGTCACCGGCTGGGAAAAAGAGGAGGGAAAGGAACGTCGGCAGTTGTTCACTTCCCCCTAGAAAAAAAAAGTGTAATTGTTGTGGCTGTGGGCCCGTGGTGCCACGGGCCCGGGCAGCACACAGGCTGCGTCCACGCCGCCGTCGACGACGACGTGAACAGGGGGGGAGGGGTTGAGGGTCTTTCGCGAAGCGTCGTCCAGCCCGACACCGCCACCCCGTGCAGGCCATCTCGTGACGGCCGGCTGAATGCTTGTAGGCGCCCTCTTGGACGGTGATCCATGTTGCCCTTGCGGTGTAAACAGACTCTGGTGCAGTCATCGTGTCTAATGCAGTACACACACCAGTGCACGCTTCCCCGTAGGGCAAAAGATCCATGTTGACCTACAGGGGAGCGTGCGACGGCTCGTTGCAATGCTGTCTACGGGCGTTATGAAAAAGCGAGTAGGGAATGATACTGATCTTTTCTCCTGGGTAGGAGGGTCAGCCTGGGAGGAGAGCATCACAGTGATAGCCTCTCGGCGTCTGACCCTGTGGTCTATCTGGTATCGGAGAACCTCTTTTTCTTAGGGACACTACTGAGCATTTTTGCTCACCGTTACTATTTCCGCTCGCGTGTCCGTATTTCTAGGACTTATAACATTGCATCGGTCGTCTGTCAAAGGGTGTAACCTTGGTTTTGGTGTCAGATGGACAAATGTTTATTTAGTTTGGTGCGGTAGGGATTTTGAATTTAAGGAAGAGGGCCGTGTTGATGTTCCTCCTTTCCGGTGCGATAATTGTTGTGCAGGTCTAAGGTTGTGCGTTTACTGCAAGGTATTTGGCATTTGATAATACAGTAATAATCAAGTTTACAAGGAATAATTGCACGTTCACTACATCAGATGAAATAAATCAAGGGTTGGTAACCAACGCACATAGACTGAGCGAATTAATTATTGAGTTTACATTTATAAAGATTTTGCACATATCATCAATATTTATTGACTCGCTCATTGTTGTTGTTGTTTCTTAGCCCCGGTTTCCACCTGCGGTAGTGGAAACCGCACCAGCGAACCGCCCAAAACCCTCGATAACCACCGACACTGTCTTGCGTCAACCTTCGTGGCGAACGCATGGGCTTAGGTAGGCCTACCTAGCGGACGCTTAGGTAGGCCGTTGCATGCCTACCTAAAAATAAGAAATTTGCATGCACATTTTTTCTTATTTTACCAGCACAAGAAACTGCATGCACAAGTTTCTTATTTCAACGCACATGCTACTGATCACCCCATTCATATTTGGCATCATCAAACTGTTAACTGCTTGAATCCGATTTCGAAAAATATACATCGCAAACAGTCTATCCTCTCCGGAAAACAAGCTAGAAGTGTTGCAGCTGAGTGTCGTAGAGGGCTCACCTCCCTCACCGCAGAGAGCATTCCTCTCTCGCCTTAGAGGGAGGTTTGATTTAATTTGAGCCTCATTTCCACCAGAGCCTCAACGTGAGTCATGATAGGCTCCCCCGTCGTTGATTCAGGGAATTTCACACGGCCTCGCGTGCGAAAATATTAGTCATGTCAAATTGAAGTCGGTTCATATTTCAATTGTGACATATTCGCGTACTAGCGCGTACGAGAGAGTAAAGAGTTAACGCGTATCTTCGTAAAAAAAAAAGTGTTGTTATTTCTCTGCATAATGGGGTGGAGAGACCACTTCACTTGCACAGGTGTTTGAGGTTTAGACAGCTTCGTATAGTCCGGTGTATTTTCCGAAAGCGATAAGCTTTTCACGGTAGGTCGGGTCCGTGAGTAGGCTTTGTAGGTTGCACGACACGGGGGATTTAGGAACGCTCGTCGGGCTGCCGCGAGTGCGTTGCAATACATCAGTAACTGTTTCACGCTGATAGCCACTTGTTGACAACAGGGGCAAGGTGGTGCATTTGGTCCTATGTCGACATCCATCAGGTGGTTGTGAGTTATCCAAGTGTGTCCCGTGCACAAGCGGTTGATGAACACTTGGTCTTTTCTGTTGGTGAACTTAGTTTCCCATTCTCCGACTGAGAGTTTGACTGAAAACATTTTTTGCCCACTCTGTTGCCACATTTCATCCCATTGGGATGTTATATGGGAGTTGATGATAGGGAACCAGTCCCGGTAATGTATTGCGAAAAATTGTTATTGGTGAGTAGATGCCAGTTAAGCAAGCGAGTCCGCAAGTTCGTTTCCTCGTATTCCCGCGTGCCCGGGGATCCAGCAGAATTCTCGGTCATCACAAAGAGATCGTTCTGCACCTTACGTAGAACAGGATGTTCATAGTGCAGTGTTTTAAGCTGGGTGAGGACACTCAGACAGTCTAAGAATACGACGTATTTGGGAAGCGATTGCGATTTTGCAATAGAGATGGCTAGTTCGAGTGCGCGAAGCTCCGCAGAGAACACGGAGGCCTCTTGTAGGAGGGTGGCCGAGAGTGGGGTGTCTCCGCCCACAGCGGCGGCTCCCACTCCGTCCGTGGTTTTGGAGCCGTCAGTGTATATGTGGCGGTGCTCTAGTGAAAGTTTGTCTCGCCTTAGCGGAAGTGGAAGTTCGTTAGCGAGCACGTTAAGGGATTCGATTGGGGTGGAGCGGAACGCGCCGGTTGTGATACGCAAAGCATTGTTTGCGATGGTCGAGAGTAGTTTTGGCTGCTGATCCGTAGACAACGGCTCCGTAGTGCATGCGCGATCGTATCATTTCTCTGAACAGCGTCATTCCGGTGTCCATGTCGGCACCAAACTTCAGGGATGTTACCGATTGGATAAGTCCTGTCTACCTTTTGCAGCGAGTCGCCAGGGCTGCGATGTGGGGTCGTCACGTGAGTTTAGGGTCCCACATAAGACCCAGGAATTTGATCGTATCTTCGTATGTTAAAGATGTGTTGTGCAGAGTTAGGGCTTGTTTCAGGTGTAAACCGGGCACAAGGGTAAAGTGCATGCTTTCAGTTTTAAAGGGGCGAGAATCTGAATCCGTTTAGGGAAGCCCAGTTTCCGACCAGGTTTAGGCACTTCTGGAGTTCATGTTGAATTGTTATGAGGCTGGGGTGTCAGTAGTTTATTTGTAGGTCGTCCACGTATAGTGATGAGAGCAGTCTTCCGTCTCGGGGAAGAATGTCTGCTAACTGCTCAGCGGGAGGTCTACCTTTCTCTGCAGGAACCCTGTACAAGGACCCGCCAGTTAACTTTCCCGGCATTCGTGCAGTACCTGAACTCGATTTCAACAGTGCATATTTCATATGTTACTTTCTCTTTGTAAAAGCTAATACGACCTTATCAATGTAACAAAAAATTCATACAAATCTAAATTCAGAAGTTTTGCACCAGTTGCGTTATAAAAACATAAATAAAGAACAAGATGAAATACAATTGGTGCATGACATCTGTCTTTGGAAAGTATAGATACAGACCCCAGGCCGCATCCCCCAGAAAGGGGGGTGACCGACGGCAAGGCGCACCTCACATCCTCATACGCTCACACTCACACAACTTAGACCTTTAGTGCTAAAGGGTCCGACCTGTACCCCCGCAACATAAACTCAGGGTCAATAGTGCAATCCGCAATCCGTTGTCAGCAGCAGGGCCCGACAGTTTACACTGGTTTACCTCCGCCGCGTCATAATGGCCGGGCCCCCCTACCCACGACCATCCTGACAACGCGATGCCAAAGGCGGGAAAACACATCAGAGCAGCGTCAAAATCAACCATTCACAACCTTTCTCCACTCACGCCAGTTCATGGCACGCTCTCTCGCTATTTCCACATTCATGTCTCTCCTTCCTAACGCCTGCTTCACACCATCCATCCACCCAAACTTCAGTCTACCTCTAGGCCTGCAACCACCATCTCAGAACACGCGAATCCACTCTGTCCTCCAACTTCTTCACCATCCCTGTTCTGATTCGAACAACGTCGTTGGTGATCCGGTCTCTCAGCGTTACTCCAGCCGTGCTCCTCAAATATTTCATCTCAAAACATTCAACCTTCTTCTCTCCTCTGCTCTCACTCCTCAAGTCTCAGCTCCGTAGAGCACAGTTGGGACAACAACACCCTTTGCTTCCATCCCCACCCCAACGTCCTACAGCTCATTATACTTTTCAGTGCACCCAACACTTTACACTCCTCCTTCACTCGCACCTTCACTTCAGTTTCCACTAGTTCAGTTATCTCCACATGTAGCCCAAATACTTACAACACTGAACTTCCTCCATGAGCTCTCCATTTAGGGGACACTATTCTTGTTCGAATCGACAGTCCTCGAGCATCGCATTACTTTACTCTTACCCACGTTCACTCGAAGCTTCCTTCTCTTTCACACTCTACCAAACTCAGACACTAGCCTACATAGCTTCTCCTCAGAATCCGCAACCAGGGCCGTATCATCAGCAAATAGCAATTGGCTCAACTGCCAACTCCGCCCATTCGCTTCCAACAGTTCCAAGCCACGACCCAGCACACTCGCATTCACCTCCCTGACCACCCCATCCATATAGAGGTTGAACAGCCAGGAAGACATCACGCAGCTTGGTCTTAGACCCACATTCACTGAGAACCAGTCACTCACCTCGCTTCCCACTCTGACACATGCTCGGCTGCCAACATAGAAACTCAGCACCGTTTTCAACAGATGTCCGCCCCCTCCATACAAACGCAACACCTTCCACAGCGCTTCCCTGTCAATCATGTCATATGCCTTCTCAAGATCCACGAAAACCTAGAACACAGTTTTTCCTTTGGCAAGGTGCTTCTCACAGACCCGTCTCACTGCAAAAATCTGATCGGCACACCCTCTACCACTCCTTAAGCCACACTGTTCCTCTCCAATTACGCAGTCCGGACAGTCTCTAATCTTTTTTATCAGCACTCTACCGTACAACTTACTAACCACGCATAACAGACTGATACCTCTCGTGTTGCAGCATTCATTTTCATCTATTTTGCCCTAATATAGTGGAACAATGCAGGCACTGCGCCACTCACTCGTTACCACGCCTGCCGCAAAACACAAGTTCAGTAGCTTCACCAACCATTCGACAATCGTTACTCCACCCTGTCACTCGGTCGCAACGCCATCCAAACCAGGGGCTTTCCCTGCTTTCATCACCGCCACCGCCTCCTGCACCTCTTCCCTGGTAATGTCCGTCACAAGTCTTTCTCTCAAAACTGGCATCCGAGCACCACCACTCACAGCAACCATGTCAGCTTCTCTGTCATCCTCGACATTCAACAACTCATCAAAATACTCGGCCCACCTCTTCCGTACATCACCACTTTCCAACAATAACTGGCCGTTTCCATCTTTCACCACTTTCTCCTTTCCGGTCCTTCCCTTCCTCACCCTGTTCACCTCTTTCCAGAACATCTTTTTGTTTTCCTCAAAATTCTGGCACAACTGTCTGCCCCACCTGGCATCAGCATTCCTTTTGGCTCTCATCACCACCCGCTTCACCTCATTTCTTTTCTCTTTGTAGCTTTCATAAGTCACCACCGATTTCAACTGCAACCACTCCTCAAACGCTCCTCTTTTCTGTGCCACCGCCAGTTTGACTTCCTCGTTCCAACCTTTCCTTCTGCACCCGCTCACACAGCGCGCACCACACACGTTCTTCTCACATCTTAGCAACGCATCTCTTAACGTCTACCATTCTTCCTCCACATCTCTCAGGTAATGTCCTCTCACGTTGTCATATCCTTCCCTCGACGCCTGCTGGAACTCCTCGGCTCTACTTCTCACATTCAGTCCACTCAGTTTCACAACCTCTCTTCCTCCTCTCACCCGTTTGTTGCCCTTCCACTTCTACTCCACTCCTAATCTACCTTCCACCAGCAGATGGTCAGACACTCCTCCACACTCCTCTCAACACCGGCACATCCAACAGCCTCCACACCTTTTTCCTCGATATCAGCACAAAATCTATCAGTGCTCTCTCCACCACTGCACCACGTGCCATCCTTACCCATGTTTACTTGTGGATACCTCGTTTCTTCAACAAACTGTTCCTGACCACCAACTCCTGCTCCATACACAGACTCATCAGGTTTTCTCCACTGTCATTTCTGCCGAGAACGCCATACCTTATTATCACATTCTCCACCACTACATCTCCAACTCTCGCATTAAGGTCACCCAGTACAAGTACATTAAAATGACCTCCAAAACTCTTGATACACTCACTCAGGTCAGTCCAGAATTACTCCCTCTCCTTTTCACTCCTCTCGCTGCCAGGTGCATAAGCACTCACAAATGCCCATCTTTCTACGCCCAAATCGACTTTACCCCACATCAATCTTGAGGCCATCTCCTTCCATTTGGTAGCGCTACGAGCCAACCGCTCACTCAATATCAAGACCACACCTTCTCGTGCCCAACCTTCCTCCGTACCAGACTTTCTTCCACATCCACACCAAACTCACATTCGCTCTTACCTTTCAATTTCGTCTCACTCAGCGCCAACACACCAAACTTCCTCCTCACAAACATCTCACCATTCTCTCTCCTCTTTACCTCATTCGTACTACAGCAACGCACATTCAGCGACCCTAACAATAGGGTTCGGAGAGGCGTGAGCCTTTCCTCCCCCCGGTCGTCTTCCCGTCTTTGAGGAAGGGTTTCACTGAGAACGAGATTCCTAGCCCCTTTGCTCCGCCCCTTTTACGACACGCAGGGGTTACGTTAGCACGATTCTACTCCCGGCTACGGGGCGCCCTTTTAGTCGCCTCCTACGACACGCGGTGGATACGGTAGCAAGATTCTAACGCCCCCGCTACAAGGCCATGTTACATGACTTTGGGAAAAGATATAACTACTCGTGAAATGCATAAGAGGACCCGAAGCATTACACTTAAAGGAAATGGGGATTTCTTTATGCATGAAACGAACAAATTTTTTCCCCAGAAGACAGAATTTTATGAATCACGCCAGTCAGAGTTGTAAGCATAGGGTTTCCCAAACTCGATTTGGATAAGCCATAGCTATGTCAGTAGCCATGGTAATATAAATCAAATAAATTCAACTAAAATGGTTACTTACACAACCAAAATGAAGACCCAGTATAAAATTCAGGTAGCTTAAGATTACTTACTAACAGAAATTAGTACCAGTAACAAAAGATCCCAGATGGGGAGAACATGAGGTTCTTAATTACAAGGAAATAGTAAAACTAAATATACTCTTATATACAACATTAGAATCTGATCCTACTTCCTACGGTCTTATTCTGGTGCAACATCCAGAGAAGTGAAAACAGGACGCGTTGAGTGTACTGCGACGATAAACGTTATACAGATACAGATACTAGGCCGATTCCCCAAGAAAGGGGGGTGGCCGACGGCAAGGTGCACCTCACCTTCATACGCTCGCACTGAAGGGTCCGACCGGTAACCCCACAATATACACTCTGGGTCATGAGTGCGGTCCGAGGATCCATTGTCAGCAGCAGGGCCCGACAGTTTTCACTTGTTCACCTCCACCGCATTATGATGCCCCCTCCCCTCCCCCCCACCTACGACCATCACGACAACGTGATGCCAAGGACGGGAAAGCACATCAGTGCAACGTCAAAAACAACCGTTCACAACCTTTCTCCACTCACGCCTGTTCATAGTTCAATCTTCAAACTTCGGTCTACCTCTAGGCCTGCGACCACTCGCCTCCGCCTTCATCACATTTTTTACCAATCTCCATTCATTCATCCTCACCATCTCGGAACACGCGAGTCCACTCGGTCCTCCAACTTCTTCACCATCCCCGTTCTGATTCGCACCCCGTCGTTAGTGAACCTGTCTCTCAGCGACACTCCAGCCACGCTCCTCAAACATTTCATCTTGAACACATTCAACCTTCTTCTCTTATGCTCTCACTCCCGAAGTGTCAGTAGTAGAAGTAGTAGTAGTTTCTTCTGTTTTCTACCGGTTCCGAAGTCTCAGCTCCATATAGCAAAGTTAGTTGGTACAACAGCACCCTCGTACAGCCCTCTCTTTGCTTTCATCCCCATCGTTATGCAGCTCATTACGCTTTTCAGTACACCCAACACAGTACACCTAATACTTAACACCCTTCCTTCACTCGCGACTTCACCTCAGTTTCCACTAGTTCAGTCTTCTCCACATGTGAGCCCAGATACTTAAAACACTGAACTTCTTGCAACAATTCTCCATTTACGGGGACACTAATTTTGCTCACATGTTTTGCATCTAGATATTTTAAAGACTCGAGATTCTGTCCAAGCAACCACCTGGGCAATTGCACTCTGTAATTTACGTTGGAGTTGGGACACAACTGACATCGATGCGTACATCATAAAATCGTCAACGTACAGTGGCCTATTCAAGGAAGGACGGATCACCCTCGTGATTCCATTAATGGCAATCGCGATTAGAGTACACTACATTGAGGGACCCCTCATCTTGGGAACGTATGTCCGAAAAGGAATTGTCGATTTTGGCCCGGAAGACTCTCCGCCGGAGGAAGTTCCCGATGAAAAATGATAAGTGACCCCGGAATCCCATTCGGTGGATCTCTCGGAGGATGCCACAGTGCCAGGTTGTATCATATGCCTTCTCAAGGTCAAAGAAAACGCAAACAGTATGTTGCTTGCGGTCCAAGGCCCCTTGGATATCAGTCACAACGCGTAATAATGCGTCCTGCGCTGATAACATCTTTCGAAAACCGAATTGTAATGGGGAGAGGGTGTTCACCGCCCTCGGGTGGACCGCGATTCCGTGCGGCCCGTGAACCTAACAGCTACCTAGCAAGGAAGTTATTGCATGAACGAACCTCTATCTGCATCTTTAGGTGGGCTTTGAAGTTGGAAAGGAGAGCCACAAAGATGGCAAGGCTGAGGTGGAAGACCTCTGGGATGGGCGAGACGCCGTTCTTGCTGAGGGCCACGCAGAGGTACTGCTTCACGGCCGTGCTGAAGGTGTCGTGGCTACGGAACACGGGCCCCGCACCCTGCACAATCGACAGCAACATCTCCAGGGACAGAATTTTTGAGCGTAGCTCGTGGGACCTGGAAGAAGGAGCATGATAATCCCTTCAGGAGCAAGGATTGACATGTTTACGGGTTCAATAAATTTACAAAAACCACCAGCGATGAAATTTATACATTTTGAAGCACACAGACCAAATTAGTAAACAAAATAGCAAGCGACAGCATCTTTACAAGGTTCAGCAGATTCAAACAGAGAATTCTGCGCCATCTTTAAACCTCAACATCCAAGTAAAACTCAACTTAGCTGCCTACTCCTGCTATTAAGTGCTACACAGAGATAATGTATGCACTACTGGCCCGTCACTCACTTCGGGTCTGGAGCGTCCGGTAGAGGCTTCATGGAGAGCTTACACAGCGAACGGAACACGAGAAAGGCGTCCTTCTGCAACTTGTGACTCAGTTTACCCTCGCCTTCGCCTCCGCACACGGCCAAGCTCTCCTTTATAGGAAGAAAGATCAGGGGTGAGAATATCCACTACTAATCAACTAGGACAAGATTGGATCAGCGTGACGAGGTTTTCTAGCGCGCTGGAGCCATAGTCCTTCTGGCGCCAAAAGTCAAACCAACTAACAGTGCTGCATCAAGATTTTTTTCCCTTTTTATGTTAAGTTAGGTTTACTACTGCACGATGTCAAAGTCCTTAACGCGGCGAACGTCAATGGTACGTACGGGTGCCACAGGAGGTACAAGAACTCCTAAGATGCTGAGGCCTAATGGTCCCAACATTCCGCGAGTGGCAGTAAGGAGGATTAACAGGCTACTTACCCTGATTCAGAGCCCGAAAGATTCGCAGTAGTTCTAGGGGGCCGGGGCTATGAGCGCCACCACCTGCTGAGAGGGATGATGAAGAAGACAGAAAACGTGGATCCCATGCATGAGATCTAGAAAAGGTGTAGGGAATTTCACGCATGAGACCAGCATGAATAGAAAGAAAAAGGTAGAGTCATAGAAGAAGGTTGCATGAAAGAAAGAGCGCAAATTGGCTGTCATTAGCCACTCGAAATGAGGATAGTTAGGGCCGGTCGATATGTGTGTTCGAATGTGCGTGTCTGTGTGTGCGCGCGTGTGATTAGATTAGAGTGACGAGGCTTTCTAGCGCGCTAGAGTCATCGTCCTTCTGGCGCCGAATGTCAGACCAGCAAACAGTGCTGCATCGAGTTAGTCTTTGTTTTTCTTATTTTTCAATGTTCAAGTTGAGGTTTACTACTGCGCAAAGTCAAAGTCCTTTACGCGGCGAACGTCTATGGTATGTACGGGTACCATATGGTATGTATGGTACCATATGGTCCCAGCACTCCCCGGATAACACACTACTTACCCTGCTTCAGAGCCTCAAGGAATCGCAGTAGTCCTTAAGGTGCGGGCTACGCGCTCCAACACCTGCTGAGGGGGAAGATGAAGAAGAGACAGAAAACGGGGATCCCATGCATGAAATTTACACTAGGTATAGGGAATTTCACGCATGAGAACAGCAAGAATGGAAATAAAAAGGAATAGTCGTAGAAAAAGGTTGCATGAAAGAAAGAGCGCATCTTGGCTGTTATTTGCAACCCGAAAGGAGAATAATCAGAACCGGTATGTGAATGTTTGAGTGTGTGTGTGTGTGTGTGTGTGTGTGTGTGTGTGTGTGTGTGTGTGTGTGTGTGTGTGTGCGTGCGTGTGTGTGTGCGTGTGTGTGTGTGTGTATGTGTGCGTGTGTATGTGTGCGAGTGTATGTGTGCGAGTGAGTGTGTGTGCAGCGACTATTAGGAGAGTTGTTAAGGAGTCCGAGAAAAGTTTAAGGAAATTTGAACTAAACATAAGATGCAAATGAGGTAAATGAAAGAAAAGCAAATTCCGGATTGGGGAGAAAAGGCGAGATAGTGAAGGGTGAAGAAGAGGGGACTCAAGGAAAACAAGTGTGTTGACCCCCCCCAGATTCTACGCGACTCTGTGCGACCCGTAAACCTAACAGATGCCTAGGGGGGGTCTGCGGGGAATCGACCGAGGCAAGCTACCAACAATACATTAGAAACAAAAAACTACGCGAGTTCCAATTAAAATTGTAGTCATTCTCAGGCTTTACTGGGATGCATGTGGCAGATCTTACGAATCAACACCATCAGATCACGTTATACACGAGATATCCACAAAAGGAATCATCTAACTCCACCAGCTGAAAAACATGGATGCGAAACAAACATTACTGTGAATTTAAATAAGTTGCTCTGTACACAGTCACCTGAGAAGGCACTCTGGTGATGGAGGCGGTGGGAGTGAGCGCAGGATCATCCAGCACGTGACCTTGGCCGCTGCCGGTGGAGAGAGCGTCCCCCACTAGTACCGTGGGGGAGCAGATAGAAACAGCAACAGGATCCTTTTCGGCGCGCCCGTCCAACGCTGAAATAACACGAGGAAAACATTTCAAATTAGATTAGAATGCCATGGTTTTCTAGTGCACTGGAGTTAATGTCATTCTGGCACCGAAAAAGTTCAACAAACAGAATTAACTGAAGAAATGTGGCAAAATAGAGTATCAGAATCCATCACGTGTGTAGCAGGCGAGTTCAGATATTTTAAAAATTATCACTATGACTGGTGACCAACAAACTTCCTTGCTAAGTTATTGGGTTTAAGAAAAATTACCAGGATGAAGATAGCTGTAAATTAAACATGAAAGAAGCAAATAGAAGTAGCTACTAGCAGGGGAAGACTAGGAATGTGAAACAAATGAAACGGTAGTTTTATATAAATATTTCATGGAAGAACAGAGACTATTTCCGAACAACATTTCCTAATAGTAATTTCCCAGTGGGAAAGGATTAGAAGACTGCCACCGTATCCCCGTCGTGTCGTAAGAGGCGACTAATAGGGAGCCCTGTAGAATCATGATATCGTAATCCTCGCGTGTTGTAAAAGGTGACTAATAGGGCGGAGCGAGGGGGCTAGGGTTTCTTTCCTCTGTAAGCTCATCCCTCAAAAACGAGCGAGGGGAAGAGATGCTCACGCTTTTCCGAACCCTTATTGTTAGGGTCGCCGAATGTCTTAGAGGAAGACATTTGATGTATTGGCGCTGAGTAAGATGAAGTTGAGAAGTACGGGGGAATGTGAGTTAGACGTGGTAAGTGGAAGAAAGTCGGGCGTGGAGGAAGGTTGGGCACGAGAAGGAGTGAAGTTGATATTGAGTGATCGATAGGCTAGTAGCTTTACCGACTGAAAAGATGCGTCAAGATTGATGTGGGTGAAGGTTAAATAAGTTATGGAAAAATGGGTGTTTGCGAGTGCTTACGCACTTGGCAGCAAGAGCAAGAAGAGTGAGAAGGAACAACTTTGGACTGACGTGAATGTGTGCATTGCGAGTTTTTGAAGTCAATACAACGTGGTTTCACTACGTGACCTAAATGCGAGAGTTTTAGATGAAGTGGGAGCAAAGGTGGTTCGGACGTATGGCGTTCCCGGTAGAAATGACAGTGGAAAGAACCTGATAGGTTTGTGCGTGAACCAGGAGCTGGTGGTAGGAAACAACTTGTTGAAGAATCGATATAAAACAACAACACATTGGTTAGGTTGGCTCAAGGTGCAGCGGTTGAAAGGTGCTAATAGATTTTGTGTTGATTTCGAGAAGAGGTGTGGGAAGGCCGTTGAACGTGTGTGTGTTGAGAGAGGAGGATGAGGAAAGTCTGACCATCTACTGGTGGAAGGAAGATTAATAGTGGAGCAGATAGAAGAGGCTAAAAAAAAGCAGGAGGAGGAAGTGAGGTAGTAAAGGTGATTGATCTGAATGTGAAAAGCAGAGCTGAGGAGTTCCAGCAGGTTTTGAGGATGATTATATTTAGAGTGTCAGGGCTAGGCGTTGAGGGTGGAATATGAGAGCGTGAGAAGGCAAGACCTGATAAGTGATGATGAAGAATAGAAACGTTCACAAATGCGTTGTTGAGATGCGCGACGAATGTGTGGCTTGCGCCGTGCGTGTGTGCAGAAGGAAAGGCTGTAAATGCTGGAACGAAGAGGTCAAACTTGCGATGGCGCAGAAGAGAGAAGCCTTTGAGGAGTGGTTGCAAGTGAGGTCGGTGGCGGCCTATGACAAATTTAGAGATAAGACACAGAAGGTGAAACGGGTGGTTGGTTAAGAGAGCCATGAGAGACGCTGATGCCAGGTGTGACAGCCGATTGTGCCAGAAATTTGATGAGAACGAAGGATGTTCAGGAAAGAGGTCAAGAGGGTAAGAAACAGGGAGACCGGAAAAAGGGGGTGATGAAAGATGAGAACGGCCGGCTGTTGTTAGAAAGTGGTGACGAACGGCAGAGGTTGGCCGAATATTATGATAAGTTTCTGAATGCTGAGGATATAAGAGAGGTTGACATTGTTGCAGTGGGAGGTGGTGCACGGATACCGGTGCTGGGAGAGACTTGTTTAGGTAATTAATAAGGAAGAAGTGCGGGAGGTGGTAGGGGTGATAAAAGCAAGGTGAGAACTTGTTAGGACAGTGTTGCAACCGAGTGCCTGGAGAGGGGTAGAGTAACAATAGTCAAATAGCTGGTGAGGCTACTGAACATGGGTTTTGTGTCGGCCGTGGTGCCGATTGAGTGGTGCACTGCTTGCATCGTTCTGCTGTTCAAGGGCAAAGGAGATAATGAATGCTGCAACTCAAAATATCAGTTTATGTGTTGTCGGTAAGTTGTACAAGAGGAGGTAATCAAGGGGATTCGAACCAGATTGGATGATGCTAATAACAAGGAACAGTGTGTCTTTAGGAGTGGTAGAGGGTGTAACAATCAGATTTTTGTAGTGGGGCAAGTCTGTGAGAAGTACCTTGAGAAGAGTTAGGATGTGGTCTTAGCCTTCATGGACCTGGAAAAGGCCTATGACAGAGCGGACACTAGAAGCGCTATGGAGAGAGGTGAATGCGAGTGTATTGGGTCGTGACTAAGAGCTGATTGGAACGAATGGGAAGAGTTGGCAGTTTTGGTCAGCTGCTGTTTGCTGATGATACGGCACTGACGTCGGATTCTGACAAGAAGTTGTGTAGGCTAGAGTCAGAATTGGTGGAAGTGTGTGAGAGGAGGAAGCTGCGAGTTAACGAGGGTATGAAGAAAGTTATGAGATGTTTGATGAATGTCAATGCAGGTGCGAGTAAAGTAATGAGATATTTGAGGAATGTCGATGCTAACAGAATCGGTGTCCTCCTAAATGGATAGTTATTGAAGGAAGTTCCGTATTTTCAAGTACCTGGGCTCTCATGTTGCGAAGACAGAACTGGTGAAAATTGAGGCTTAGGTCGCGCGTGAAGAGAGGGTGTAAAGAGTTGGGAGCACTGCAAGAATGTAATTAGATGTAGGCCGTTGGGGATGAAAGCAAAGAGAGGGTTGTATGAGAGGGCAGTTGCCCTAACTGTGCTCTACGGAGCTGAGATTTTGGGGGGTGAGAGTAGTAGAGAGAAGAAGGTTGAATGTCTCAGAAGCATGCATGGCTGGAGTGACTCTGTTGGGCACTGGTGCTGACACTGACTTGGAACTGTACTCCTGACACAGATTGTGTTGCGGGGCCTCCGGCAGGACCCTTTAGCGCAAGAGATTAGATTAGAGTGCCAAGGCTTTCTAGTGCACTGGAGTCAATGTCCTTCTGGCACCGAACGTCAAACCAGCAGCCTACCTCGGCATCAAGTCATCGTCCGTCTGTTCCGGCTCACGGCATGCTTAGGTCACTTTTGTTTATAGGGATGTAGGGAGAGGTCACAGATGTGTCCTACTCAAAGTGAGCAAAGAAAACGGTGGTCTTCCAGGATGGAGTTTATTGGTAAGTAAGATTATGTATGATCAATTCACAACGGATCAGATTTCAGTAAGAAGGCCGGTTTCTTGAAGGAAGCTGAGAAGTGGTTCCGTACTGAATTGTCTCTGAGGGAACTCAGTAAGCATTAAGCGCAGTATACTAGGAAGGTTCAGGAACCGGCTCCTGTGTGAGTATGTGCGCCGACATTCTATCCATGTGGGGCATTCTGCCAAGACATGGGCTATTGTAAGAGGGACTCGACAGTCCATGCAGTAAGGAGGTGGCGACACCTCTATTAGGTGTCTGTGCGTTAGTCTGCTATGTCCTATTCTCAATCGGCATAGAGTTACCTCAGTCCATCGAGATCGGTTGCTTGATGAGATCCAGGGTATGGGTGTGTATTTAATAGTGCGAAATTTATTTCTTATAGGAATATCAGACTATTCCATGTTCCATTTATATCGCACAGCTCTTCCAATCGCTGGGTAAAAGTCTTCATATGGGGTAGTGGACGCTGTTCTGCTGGGTCAGGCGCCGCTGCGGCTCCTCGCTCCGCTTCGTCCGCCCGCTCATTACCCACCACCCCACAGTGGCCCGGAACCCAGCACAAACGAAAGTTCTTGTTTCATGAGGACAATCGCAAAAGCCAGCACAAGATTGATGAAACGACAGGGTGGCAATTGTTGAAGATCTCCAGGGTTTGAAGCGCACTGAGAGAATCACTAAAGATTGAGATATTGGCATCTGGAAGAGTATCAGCCGCCAAGAGGGCATCGGCAACGTCCGTGAGCTCAGCAGTGAAAACTGACGCTGATGGCAGGAGTTTCCTAGTGACGACGCGCCCGGGGAGCACCGCTGCACTTCCCACAGCGTCGTCGTCTTTCGATCCATCAGTTAAGATATGCAAGCTATCCGCGTGATGAGTCTCCGCGTGGGCTATAAAAGTAGCATGAGGATTTTGGGGTGCATCATCTGCCTTTCGGACAGTAAAATAGTGAGGGCAGAGCATATTTTCTGGTATGCGCCAGAGGGAAATAGCATTTCGCGTGAGAGGGTCCACCATGATGTGTGGTAGTCCAAGCTCAGCAGTGAGGAGCTCGATGAGTTTTAAGAAGCTCGAGGAAGGAGCAAAATTAAGATGGCGTTGTCGGATTGTGGTACACGTAGGGGAGGTGGGGCGAGCAAGAACATGGCAGTAAAATTGGAGGTCAATTTGTTCTCATCGCAGGGCAAGACTAGGCTCACCAGTTTCACAAAGGCTGGCAATAGGAGAGAAGCGGAAAGCTCCAGTACAAGCGCGAAGGGCGGCATTGTGAACTGGTTCCAGCGTTTGGAGAATATTTGGTTTTGCGGAGCCATAGACCACGCTCCCATAGTCCAGTATGGGCCGGATGATGGCGTGGTTAAGGCGTAATGATGTTATTCTATCTGCACCCCAGGTAAAGTGTGATGCGATCCGAAGAATGACAAATCGCTGTAAGCAGTCTATCTTAAGCTGCTGCACGCGGTACTTCCAGGTTAACCTCTGGTCGAATAATAGTCCTAGAAAGCGGACTGTAGGTAGGAAAGGGATCATTTCTCCATATAGTCTGAGGTCTGGTTCCGTGTGTGTGTGTGCGAGACCGATGGATATGAAGCGCACATGTTTTGCTTTTAAATATTTTAAAGCCTCGAGATTCTGTCCAGACAACCACCTGGGCAATTGCAATCTGTAGATTACGTTGGAGTTGGGACACAACTGGCGCCGATGCGTATATCATTAATTCGTCAACGTACAGTGACCCATTCACGGAGGGAGGGATCGCCCCCGTGATCCCATTAATTGCAATCGCGAATAGAGTACACGAAAGGACGCTACCTTGGGGAACCCCTTCATCTTGGGTATGTATGTTCGAAAGGTGATTGTCGATTTTGGCCCGGAAGACTCTCCGCCGGAGGAAGTTCCGGATGAAAAATGCTAAGTGCCCCCGGAGTCCCATCCGGTGGATCTCTCGGAGGATGCCTAACGCCAGGTTGTATCATATGCCTTCTCGAGGTCAAAGAAAACGCAAACAGTGTGTTGCTTGCGGTCCAAGGCCCCTTGGATATTAGTCACAACGCGTAATAATGCGTCCTGCGCTGATAGCATCTTTCGAAATCCGAATTGTATTGGGGAGAGGAGTGAGTTCGCTTCTAGGTGCCGAGTCAGTCGGGCATTCACAATTTTTTCTAGAACCTTCGCTACACACGAGGTGAGAGCTATAGGGCGGTATCTGGTCAATTCATCGGTAGGCTTACCAGGTTTTGGGAAAGACAGAACCACTGTCTCCCTCCACCGATCGGGATAGGAGTGGGTAGACCAGATTGAGTTGTAAATAAGACACAAGTAGGAGAGTGCAGAGGGATGTAGGTGCCGGAGCATCTCGTAGGAGATTTGATCTTCGCCAGGAGCAGAAGTGTTGGAGGTGCGAAT
>SDVV010000726.1:0-29358 GCA_016164225.1 Gammarus roeselii
TGACCTATTTATTAATATTTCAGGCCAATGTTCAGCCACACATGATAGGTTGTGTTATTGATGTATAATTGTCAATTCTGTTTGCATGCACAGCCACACTAGGATTATATAGGACAACCGGTGGCTGATGCATTTAATTTAATTTGATTTAATTGAATTGAAATTAATTATTGCACTGATTCAAAGTAAAATAAGCCCAATGTTTTTTTTTTTTTTTAATTACGTTGAGTGCCGCAGTGCAACAGGCACATCACAGATATCTCTGTTGTTGAGGTGACTGTGTTAGATTGTGCAGGTGTCGTTTTAACTTTAGAGGAAATTAACTATAAGTTGGGTTGCCTGTAACGAACTTATCATCTAGAAAATTACTTCATTTATACTAAATGCCCGAGCTCATTCAACAAATATTTTTGTAAAAACTAGTGCACACGATATTCATAGGTTCGAATGTTTTGAGTACTTTGAGCGACCGCCTTATGTCCTTCGGGCCTCTAGTGTCTGCACACGAGAACGCGTGTACAATAAAACTTCTCGAGATTCAATTCTGTTTTCGCAACAGGGAATTGATGTAAACAAAACAATTTAGATTGCTATTTTTGTCGAGAGAACCTGCCCGTCATCATCATTGTACTTTTTATTGCTTATAAAAATCAATTGATTTTAGCTGAACCATAGAGGAAAAAGCGTACAGGACACATCGAAATATCAAGGCCACACTCGGTCAGATCGTCGCCAGATTTTATTGCTCCAATGAGACGGGAGTTAAAAGTCTGCGCCGGTCAACAGTCTCTCCAGACCAACCTTGAAAACCGTGCTTGCGTCGATCCGTTGAACAAGGGAAGCCTGGAATCCCGTGTCCACCCATTCTACCGGCCTGCATTGAGGCACACAGAATGAGGTTCAATTGTTTCACAATGCGGCAAACATCCTAATCGCACATATTTTATGTGAAGCCCTGTTTGGTCCGGATTGATGAAGAACGCGAGGACCTCTGATAGCAGTTCACCAGGACAATTTTTCTGACGCTTTCACGAGGAAACCCAAGAAGGGCCAACGCCCAGGTGGTAATATTTCAATTTAATTAATTTCATTATTTACATAACAAGGTACCTTGAAATAGCAAATACCATTCAGCGAATAAATTTGAGCAGCTTCATCTGTGAACTTTAAAATTAGTGAACCATTAAAAGTGATACCATAGTACTCCTAAACTTATATATTAAAGGAGAACCAGTTGGGTATATTCCTAGTTATTCAAATAAATAAACGGTAATTCAATTGAATTGAATTATTGCTAGCTGGGCATAGCTCTCTTGGTGTGAGACAAAATAATTTCTTCCTCCAAGTTTTAACAATCAGAAGTTTGGTGAATTTTGGTAAGATTGGTTGATGGGATTTAAGAGTTACCAGTTGGCAAACCAAAACGTTAAAGTTAAGTGAGCTTCTGTGAGCGTTGATAATTCAAGTGAACACGGTGCTTTCACTTTCATGGCACAATCTGACTACAATCAATTGTTAAAATTGATAAATTCACAAAAGAGGTTGAGTATTATGGGCAAACACCAAAAACAGACACAGTGTCATGGACAGAAAAAAAATCAGGGTTTAAATCTTTGGTATGGTGTAATATAACTTCACAACACCACTGAGTGAAGACATCCAAGGTAATATAGAAGGGGAAAAGAAGGGAGATAGGTAAGCCAGCAAGAAAATCAAGGGCGCTGTGGCTTCACAGCGGGTAATTTTCATTTTTTTTTTAATTTATAGAAATCAGGTCGAGAATTTGGTTCCAGTCTCGCCTGAAGGAGGATGGCGTACAACGGGGGTAGTGTTCCTTTTTCTGCGCCAATCCGCAGCATAGAATGGAGGCTGTACATAAAAAAAAACTTGCCTAAATAATGTGCCACATGGAAGATAGCTACGCACCATTCTGCCTGCCTCATACAGGCAGACAGATTAGGTACATGTAGTAAATTAACATAAAAAGTATAAATAGTGTATCCCTATGGGTGCAGCTACCAAAAATAAAATGAGAGGCTTAAGCTTAAGCTCCACAATTCAAAAAACATCCAATATAATTTGACTTATGTTTATTATCAAGAATTATGAATGCATAATTCTCCTCCTACTAGATGTATATAGTTGTAAGAGATGATACCCTAATTGAAAAATAGGTTGTTTACACTATATATTTATACATAGGCACGGGTCAGGATAGGATGCTACTCAGACCTAAAGATTGCTACCATGTGAGCAAAATACCAATTTGAATATCCTATGATAGCCTTGGGCTGAGGAATTCCCCATAGCTAGCTGAAACTGTACATTTATGTAAGGTTGAAATCTTAAATCCAGGTGTATACAGGGAATATCTTACTGTGAAATCTATAATGTAATTATTAGTCTGCTCTAGATTTAGAAACCTAGCATGAGATACTGGAGTAGGCACATAGTGCAAAATACTGTTGCTCATACATGTCTTCTGTGAGGTAAGAGATTTTTATGCCCAAGGTAAGCCTTGTTGTTTTATTACATATGCACTGGCCAGCAATATCTAGCTGCATTCACTATATTATTAGATGTGCCTACGATCAGTAGAACAGTAAATTCCTAATTAGCTTGGGCATGTTACAGCAGTTCGTTTCCATGACGGATAGTTTAAAATTGTCGAACCATACTTTCCCCGTATTTCTGAACTGAACGTGGTAAAATTCATTCGCATCACACAACACACAAAGTTTTGTTCCGCGCTCCGGAGGGTTAAGAAAGCCCTCTCGTTTTTTTTGCGGGAACGCTTTGTTGCCTGGGAAGGCATTGTTGCCATATTTGTCTCAAGATATTTCTCTGAATCATATATTCCTTCTGATGAATGTTCCATGGCTTTTTGAGCGTGGGTATACGAATTTATTCACCCCAAATAAATATTTGTTGCATTGCCATTATGATTGGAAGCAGTTTTGTTGAAACTACCTACAGAGCAATAGTTGCTTGTGATGCACGTTTAATGTGATTAGTGTTATTAGGATAATGTAGGGTGAATTGAGAACCTCTACATCACTCGCCTTTCAGACTGTAGCCGGGGATGCAGCATTGTTTTCTCCCCTACTTGGCTGACGTCCAAGTGCGTAGCGTTAGCTACATGTTGAGGCGGTCTGGTGCTCATACTGTTCTGCCAGACCTGGGGGTTTAATTGAACAGGACCTGACTTGAAGTCGTGGATTTATTTGTACTCGCCATCCTGTGCAGGCTTGCGGTGGTAAATTTGCTGGTTGTCTGGAAGTTTGGGTTCGTAGCGCGTGCCGGTCTTATGGACGTGCTGCACTTAATGTGGGAACTCCATCTGGGCCTGGTGTGGCTGACAGAACGTTTCCGATTTGTATCGTGACAGGTAAAAGTCTTTCAGGGAAAACGTCGTCTATGCCATGGGCAGCTTTCAAACAAGAGACGTGGAATTTGTCGGTTTTGCCTCTTCGCTTGATAGTGTAGTGTGTCAATGTACGTTGAACTATCTCAAACGGTCCTTCGTAGGTGCTTCGAGCGGACGCCGTACTCTGTTGATGCGGACAAAGACGTGCGTCGCTATTTGAGTTTGGGGTTGAGATGCCCCTCTGCTGGTTGAATTGGTCGGGACTGTGCCGGACCAACTTCGTTCATGAAGCTTTGGAGTCTCTGGTTGTACTAGGTGATGTCGGTCAGTGCAGGATTAGGGTTTCTGACCAACAGGTCGTATGGAAGTCGTAAGTTTACTCCAAACATGAGTTCTGCTGATGTGTAGCCAATGATCTCTTCCACTGTGGTTCGCATGCTTAGGAGGATGAGTGGAAGTTTTTCCACTCGCTAGTGAGTATCTGCCTGTGTTTTCAATGAATCCTTGACTCGGCGGTGGAGTCATTTGATCAGGCCATTGACCTAAGGACGGTAAGCGGTGGTCCTGATTCGTACCAAACCAAGGGTTTCCATGAGACTGGTCCACAATGCTGATTCAAACTGAGGACCGCGGTCTGTGGTAATGCTGATAGGGCAACCATAGCGTGAGATCCAGGTGGCAAGGAAAGCTTAACTGACTGTTTCTGCTCGTGCATCTTTGATGGAACATATTTCAGGCCAGCGGGTATGTCTGTCGATCACGGTGAGAAGGTATTTGTACCCCTCATTGTGTGGTAAGGTTCCCACGAGATCGAGATGTACCCCTGCGCAAACTTTCTTCCTTCTGATGGAATGGCTTGCGATGGAACGAAGTTGTGACGAATTATTCTGTTTTTTTGACAGTTTGTACACTGCTCACACCATTGTCGGATGTATTTCTTCATGGCTGGCCACACATAACACGTGGCAAGTTATTGAACTGTGGTAGACTTCCCAGGATGGGCGATGTTGTGCACCTTGTTGAAAAATTCCTTGCGCATTGTCTGTGGAATGTAAGGTCGGCACACATTGTAAATTCCACCAACTTGGTGTAGGCAGAATGATGAGTCCTCATCTTCGAGTAGTGCTTTCAACTCTTGGTCTTGAAGTTGTTCTGTGCGATGCCGTTCTTCGTCGATGTTCGTAAAAAGTGCTGTGAGAAGATAATCACGATCCTCGTTGTTTTCTTCAGGAAGCAGTGGTGTTACTGGTTCCTCTTGATCATGACATCATGACAAGGCGTCTGCGGCTTTTTTTTTCCTGCAATGTGCCGGATATCAGTTGTGAACTGACTGATGTAGGAGAGTTGGCGGCTCTTCCCGAGGGATGTCCCGTTCCTGTCCTTGCTCTTCAAGTGCACCAATCAATAGTTTATGATCGGTGATGATGGCAAAGTCTATGCCTACGATGAAATAGCGGAAGTGCTTCACTGAAAGGTAAGCTGCTCGCAATTTTCGACCATAGGTGGAATATTTTTTTTCCGCTTGACTGTAGTTTCTTGCTAAAGAAAGCAAGCGGTCTCCTTTCATTGTCTTGGAACGGCTGTAGCACTGCTCCCACTGTGGTGTTGGAAGCATCCACTGCAATTGCAGTTGGCGCATCAAGCAATGGGTGATGAAGCATTGTTACTTGAGCTAGTGCTGCTTTTGCATCTTCAAATGTCTGGTTTGCTTCTGGGTTCCAAGCAATTTTGTCATTCTTCCTGGGTTTCCCCAAAAGAAATGTATTGAGTGATGCCATGACTGAGGCAGTGTCATGCAGGAATATGTTGTACTACTGTATCATTCCACCCAATATTCGGAGCGTCCTGATGAAAACGGGCTTCTCAAAATCGTTGATAGCCTTGACCTTCTCAAGCAAAGGAAGTATTCCCGGCAAGGTTATTCTGTGTCCAAGGAAGTCCACTTCAAGGCGTCCAAACACACTTTTGAGCAAGTGAATGACTATCCCATGAGCTGCTAGTCTGGTGAAAAGTTCTTTAAGGTCTAGAAGATGCTCAGTCTCATTTAAGCTGGCAATGAGTATGTCGTCGACATAGTTGAAACTCGTGACTGGGCGTCCTGCGACGGATATGTCACGGAGGACTGTGTCAAGGAAACGTTGAAAGGTTTGAGCGGCACCGCTGAGACCATAGGGAATGCGCGTGAACTCAAAAAATCTAAAAGGAGTGGTGATAGCTGTTTTGGGGATGCTTTCCTCGTCCATGGGGATTTGGAAGTAGGCACTGGCAAGATCGACCTTGGAGAAGATGGTTTTTCCTGCCAGTTGGGCTGAAAAATCTTATAGGTGTTTCAGAGGATAGCTATCGCGTTCCGTCTGGAAATTACAACTCCTGTAGCCTCCGCACAATCTCCAACCATTTTTTCTGGGTACCACGTGTAATGGGGAAACCCGAAGGCTTTTGGTGGGTAGGATGATCCCATCCTGCAGCGTTCCATATGGCTTCTTTTGCTGAGTCTGCGACTTTAGGATTAAGTCGCCTGTGGCGCACGAAAACTTGTTGTCCATTTGTTGTCATGATGTGTCTTACATCATGCATAGGTTTTGTCAATGCAGTGTTAGGCATTGCGGTGGTTTTGTGTTTCGCTAATAATTTTCATCTAGCAGTCAGGGTCGTCTTCTTGGGTGTTGAGTGTTGCACCGGCTAAAGCCAGACTTGCGGAGTTAGTCAGGCTCGTAGAGGTATCCATGAGCCCCCTGTTATGCAGGTCTACCACAAGCTTGTGTGGGCGAGCAAGTCAGTACCAATAATTGGTTGATCAACCTGGGCTATGATGAATAACCAAGTTATATCTTTTTGCAGGCCAATATTGAGGGCCATCAGCCGCTTACCATAGATGGGTAAGCGGGAACCATTGGCAACGCGAAGGTTGCTAACTTCCTCATTTCTGAGGTCGGTTGCCTGAGGTGGTATGAAAGAGACAGCAGCACCTATGTCTATTAAGAATGTGAACTTGTTTTTTCTGTCGGTTATGGTTAGGAGACGAGTCTTCTGCCAGTTATTGCCGTGACGGTGCTCGTGTTGTCATCACGGGATATTAGTTTCCCCCCGGTTATTGAAAAAATTGCTCATGTCACATGGTATTGTGCATCTGCGAGCATTTGTGCCAAAACGCCTTTGGAAATGACAACGCGTTCTGTTTTTTGCAGAAGGTTCATGACGGGGGGAAGTGCTTCTTCCTCTGTTTCCATGGTTGTTGTAATGTGGTCGTTGTTCCAGCTTTTGCAGTCTGGTCAGGAATGATTGTTGTTTCTATTGATTTTGTCGTCCAGATTGTAGCTTGTTCTCTCCAGTTTATCAACTCTTTTTTGAAGGTGGTCGCTGTGCATAGGTTTGTTGTGTTGTAGCTGTGGTGTGAATGTTGGCTGAACACTACTGATGCTGTTTACTGAATTGTTTGACTCCGGGTATTCAGTTAGAATTTTATCTGTTGCCTCCACAATGTCAGTTAGGGTTGTCTTATTGATGACCGATAGTGCATATTTGATTTTGGTCGGTATTTCTCTCATGAACATTTCTTTCAAGAACGGGCTGTTGTGGTGTGTGACGGATTCCGAGTCACTACGAAGAAGATGTCGAAGGTGGGCCCGGAACTGTGTCATTGTGCGAGTACCTCGACGTTCTTTGTCCAGAAGTTGTCTTATGCGGGCTGATTCCGGTAGTGTGTTAAAGGAAGTAATTTGTCATCAACTTTTGTGTAGCGGTCGTCTCCTTCTTTCAGGACTATAACCTGGAGTGATAGTCGTAGTAGTGGTGGTAGTGCTTTAAGCGTCAACCAGACTTTGGCTTGGTCATCTGTTATGGCATGTGCTGTGAAGTCGGCTCCTAGTAAGTGGAACCAGAAAGCTGATGCTTCAGGCATGTAGGGTGTGACATTAAAGTCCTTGCTTGCAGTTATGCTGTTGGAAGTTGATGGAATACCTACCATAAGGTTATTGTAAGGGATGGTGTGGGCTAAGTCGGCAAGGATCTGTTTATAAGTTGTAATTCTATTGACAGACTGGAAGGAATTATTTCCTAATTTCAATTTCTGTTGTCAATGTGGAATGTGTACCTAGGTGTAGAATGAAAATTGTTTTTGTTGAGAGATTGAAATGAAAACTAAATTCCTATGTGTGCTGTGAGATTGCATTACCTCAAAAATCACTGAGCATTTACATTGACGTAGGGTTGCACCATTTGTAGGTGAGCACGAACTTTTAACATCAAGGTTATCACAAAAATTGGAAAGTGAAAAAGGTATCCAATGTGCTTTGGTGTGTATTGTGAATACACCAGCCAGTCACTGTGCAGTGGCTCTAAATCTGCTGACACCAAGTTGGCACAAGAATTTTATCAAAATCACAGACTAGTGATGTAAATTATTTTTCCTGTATTCCAGTTTGTTTCATATACAAAGATAATGTTGAAATTTGCAATCCGAATTTGATAAGTTACGGAGTTATAAGTTAAAATTGGCACGTTACTCTGCGGTAATCGATGTCATTGCCAATATTTTAAATCTAGGAATTCGTTTTAACTGCCTCAAATTGATATGCTATCTCCCTCATGCAGTTTCACTACCTGCCCCCTGTCTGCCTGTCTGTCAACCTTGATCTGTTAATGGCGCAGGTCACCAGTTTGGTGAGTTTGGTAAGATTGGTTAATGGATTAATGAGTTACCAGTTGGCAAACCAAAACGTTAAAGTTAAGTGAGCTTCTGTGAGCGATAATAATTCAAGTGAACACGATGCTTTCACTTTCATGGCACAATCTGACTCCGATCGATTGTTAAAATTGATAAATTCACAAAAGAGGTTGAGTATTATGGGCAAACACCAGAAACAGACACAGGGTCAATGACAGGAAAAGGCTGAGATTTAATCTTTGGTATGATGTAACATAACTTCCCAACTTAACTAAGTGAAGACAACCAAGGTAATATAGAAGGGGAAAAGAAGGAAGACATGAAAGCCAGCATGTAAATCAGGGCGCTGTTGCTTCACAGCGGGTTATCTTCACTGCTTCTTTTTATGATATATAGAAGTCAAGTCGAGAATTTGGTTCCAGTCTCGCCTGAAGGAGGTTGGCGTACAGCGAAGGTAGAGTACATTTTTGTGTGCCAATCCGCAGCATAGAATGAAGGCTGCACATGAAAAAAATACTGACTAAGCAATGTGCCACATGGGAGATAATTACACACCATTCTGCCTGCCTCATACAGGCCGACAGATTGGGTGCATGAAGTAAATTAACATAAAAAATAGAAATAGTATACCCCTATGGGTGTAGCTACCAGGAATAAAATGAGTGGCTTAAGCTAAAGCTCCAAAATTCAAAAGTTACATCCAATATAATTTGACTTATGTTTATTATCAAGAATTATGAATGCATAATTCTGCTCCTACTGGATGTATGGTTGTTGTTAGAGATGATACCCTAATTGAAAAATAAGTTGTTTACACTATATATCTATACATAGGCACGAGTCAAGGTAGGATGCTACCTAGACCTAAAGATTGCTACCATGTGAGCAGAATACCAATTTGGATATCCTATTATAGCCTTGGGCTGAGGAATTCCCATAGTTAGCTGCAACTGTACATTTGTGTAAGGTTTAAATCTTGCATCCAGGTGTAAATCTATAATGTAATTATTAGTCTGCTCTAGATTTAGAAACCTAGCATGAGACACTGGAGTAGGCACATAGTGCAAAATACTGTTACTCATACTTGTCTTCTGTGGGGTAAGAGATTTTTATTCCCAAGGTAAGCCTTGATGTTTTATTACATTTTCCCTTGCCAGCAATATCTAGCTGCATTCACTATTAAATTAGATGTGCCTGCAATCAGTAGAACAGTAAATTCCTAATTAGCTCGGGCATGTTGCAGCAGTTCGTTTCCACAACGAATAATTTAAAATTGTCGAACCATACATTTCCCTGTATTTTCTGAACTGAACGTGGTAAAATTCACTTGCATCACACAACACACAATGTATTGTTCCGCGCTCCGGAGAGTTGATAAAACCCTCTCGTTTATATTTTGCGGGAAGACTTTGTTGCCTGGGAAGGCGTTGTTGCCATATTTGTCTCAAGGTATTTCTCTGAATCATTTATTCCTTCTGATGAATGTTCCATAGCTTTTTTTTCGCGTGGGTACACGTAATTATTTAACCAAATAAACATTTGTTGCACTGTCATTATGGTTGGAAGCAGTTTTGTACTAGCTGACAGGAAATGTTGTAGCTACCTACAGAGAGATGCAAACAATGAGATCAAAAGATGCGATTGCTTAATAGCAATAGGCGCTTGTGATGCACGTATAAGGTGTTCAGTGTTTTTAGGATAAAGTAGGGGCAATTGAGAACCTCTACAGAAGTACTTTCTCGTAAATAAATAAAATTCTCATCGCAATCACCACTAGTGATGTGCTGGCTGTGTCGTCAATACCAGAAAGAAGATAATATGTTTTCGTTAGGAATAATATTGTTCTTTCTAATGTGTTTGTAGCGGTTAATCGTCCCACTATTGGCGTTACTACAAAAGTATCTAATCCGTGTAAATGTCAATAATTGTAAGCTAACAAAGTAAATAAATTGGTAGCTAACTTCAAATTTAAGTTTTAGAGGCTAAAGGGCAAATGTGTATTCTATCAAATATAGAATGAAAAATACGCAGTAAGTAGCAAACAATTAGCAACACGTCAACAGACATTGATAGAATACAACTAGGCTCTTACAGCTTATTGGTAATTGTCAATTGGATGAATAGAAAGAGTAAACGGATGATCACGACTGGAACGAAGTAAAGGAATAGCAATGCACCATGCATGTCTTTGTATGAGTTTTCTGATTCACAATATAGCAATAGCTGCGTAGTTTTTGACAAATACCATACGATGCAGCAACACAATCAAATCATATAGCATCTCGTGTTGCATGTCCAGTTGCATTTTTGAAAAGGATGTTGCAGAGCTTGCAATCGTATACACAGCCAAGATGCCAGCTTGCAGTTTGCAGCAACATTTAAACAACCTCACACTAAAATTCCAGGAAGCATTTCCCATAATTTTTGGGATGTTCCAAATGAACATTCAAACGCAAAAATGGAAACGTTTTTTCGCACAAAAGTCGAGATGAACCAACACTTTTCTTTTTTTAAGCATGTTTTTCTGTTCCACATCAGCCTGTAGCGGCCAATCGCCCAGCTATTGTTCCTACTGTGATCTGGCCTACTATAATTTGTAGTGATCAGCAATCCCACTACATTCACGCAGTCAATCCAAATTATAACAATTTGTACATTCTTTCGTGTAGCTATATATAATCTGTAGTGTAAATAGTAGAAAACCGGTATATGTAGTGTTAGAAATATTGCATAGATCAACGTATAAAGTTGAATTACAATAATTAAAACACACTACCTAGAAATGATAGATTCAGTCATATACAAACAAATATAGCACAACAGGGAGTTATTACGTTATTTATGATTCCGGAATAACAAAATAGAACGCAACGTGATATTGTTAAATAGGACGAATATATATAAATTCTTTATCAGAAATCACCCAGCTAGCATGATGGGAACACACCGCAGTAACGGGTAAAGGGCGAACCATTGCATTAATGTTTTTTTTTCCGGGATAGAACAAGTGAGGGGCTCTCAGGATTGGAATAGTTTTTATACAAAAACTTGGTTGTATTTATTTATTATCAGATTACTAAACGTAGTTTTCTTGTTCTTTTTGCAGTGTAGGATTTTAAAACATAAAATTTACACTCGTTCCTGGACTATTTAATAATTGAGTAGGCATGCCTGGAACATTTCAAAGCCCGTTGAATAACTACAACTGAATCTGTAATTGGTAAGGCACTAAAAATCTACAATCTGTATCTATGTTATTTAGGTTGAAATTCAAAAATCACCCTCAGCCCCCAACAAGGTAAATATTTAATAACCAAGGACATTCATTGTATGAAAAATAAAAAAATTATTGCCCACACCGTTGTGACTGTTTTTTTATCAATGAATGTTTTCGAGATGAAATGTTTGAAGAGCAAAGCTGCAGCGTCGTTGAGAGACAGGCTTACTAACGACGTTGTTCGCATCAGAATGGAGATGGTGAAGAAGTTAAAGGACAGAGTTGAAGCGCATGTTATGAGACGGTTCAAGTACATGGTGAGGATGGATGAAGGGAGATTGGTGAAAAAGGTATTGAAGTCAGAGGTGAGTGGACGTAGGCCTAGAGAGAGACTGAAGTTTGGGTGAGTGAATGAATAGTGTGAAGCAGGCGTTAGGAAGGAGAGACGTGAGTGTGGAGGTAGCAAGAGAGTGTACACAGGATAGACGTGAGTAGAAAATGATAGTGAACGGAGGAGTTTTGACGCTGCCCAGATGTGCTTTCCCGCCCTAGGCATATCGTTGAGAGACGGGATGGTAGTGGGCAGGGGGACCCGGTCATCATGACGTGGCAGAATTAAACCAGTCACGATGTTGGGCCCTGCTGCCGACACTGACCTCGAACCCTTTTGCGTAAAAGAGCTAAGATGTGCGAGTGTGATTGGATGAGAGTGTGAGATGCGCCTTGCCGTCAGCCACCCCCCTTGCTGAGGGATTTTGGCCTAGTGTCTGTCTCTGTATCTGTATTGTTGTGAAAGTTTAGCTCAGGAGGTTGAGTAATTGAAGTTAGCCTTCTGTCAGCAAATGCTGACATCGGAAAAATTTCCAAACCGTGCATTCGGGATTTTTTTTGTGTGGGAAATAATAACACATGTGCCGAGTTGGCAAACTATCGTCGGCCAGTTCCGGACTAGGGTCGGAACTTGTAGGACTCCATGAAAACTCATGGTAAAAAAATAATGTTCATATGGATATTGAACAGTGAGTGCAAAATGTTTCCAGTGGAACGACCTATGTGAGTCTCGAGCCAATGCTATACTAGGATAGTTTGTCAAAAATAAATAATTACATTTTGTATTAACCAAAATATCCAAATGTTCATAATAAGCTCGGTTAGTGCTTGAAACTTGACCGCACAGTTTGTTTAGTCTAGTTCATTAAAATTTGAAAAAAATATGAATGTGTTTGCTATTTGGGTCGCAAGTTACTGCTGTTTATTGTTATTTAACTATAGATGCTCCAAGATATTATTTTTACCAATTTATATTTCATTTTTCATAAATACTGCATGAAGAGTCTGTCTGAGTGTTCTACCGGGGTTCCCCAGGCATAGCCAATCGCTAAGCTTGGAGATCTTTGGTAGTTCTACAGTGTCGTTGCAAGCTTCTGTTGATGCCTTGCTCGCTATGGAAACCTTGTGGTCACAGTAAACACAGGGATAACGGGGGACGGGAAGGACTCAATTCAAAAGTTCCTCCCCTCATCTCATGTATTCATGCAGCTTCTACCGGCCCCTTTAGGCTAGAGGCAAGAAGCTCATCCGGATCAAGACCTAAAAAAATAAATGATGAGGAATCCAAAACAGATTTGTTCAAAATACGGATCAAGATGAAACGAGATTAAATAATTTCATCGCAATACTTGTTTCGTATTACAAGTTGAGTACTAAAAAATATCATATTGTGTTTTATTTCAATTCCTTGGCGTGTAAGTCATATTGTCATCCACTAATTAGGTCCTTCTGAGTAGAAGTGATTACGATAGCTGGTGACCCCCCCTCAAAAAAATACCGAACCTTATTTAAAGATTATTTAATGACAAGGACTACCCCCTCTGGATTGGAATAATTTAACTGTAAGCTAAGGGCCATGGATATAGCCTTTTCAATAGCTTGTTGTGGGAAGAATATTTGGCCAGTGATAGGAGCTAGGAAAAATTGCTTAGCTCCTGCGGAAATCCTTCCATTTTTCTTTCTGCATTCAGGATAGGTGGTGGGAGAACTAATAGCTACCTATTTTTCAGACATTGTTTTTCTAGCATTTTAGCAGATGGGCAACTGATTTGTGACCTTTCAATTAGTCTTTTTTTGGTTTGAAGTATTCTTACCTTTAGAAATTGATTTTTTTTCTAACTGAAACATCATTGTGCTGTAGGTGATAACGTCAACAATACACATTTATTTTACAATGAACTTTTATTGTTATAACCACGTACTGGGGTTTTACACTACTTATTGTTGTACCAATTCAAAAAGAAATTCTTATCTAAAATACTACCTACACCTCATTGCGTGCTAGCATACATACAGCTTTGCTCGTGTATCATTTTTCATGCAAAAATTTTACCTCCACCTCACTGTCTGCGATCATAAAATTGTGTTTCAGGCATAGCACATACCTCTTGAAAAAAATAGGAGCGAACTTAAGGACTCAAGCAAGTTTAGTTATAGCCAGAGACACATTTAACACATTAGGAGACGACTCAGAATGCTGTCGCTTACCTTTTCAAAAGTACAAAAACCTCACCTTACCTAACCCAGCACTTCGACCACCAAAGCACGAAGTGAAGTACATCATTACCACTCAAGGACAACTGATTTTCTCCCGTCCAAGAAGATTGAATCTAAAAGTAGCTGATGCAGCCAAAGAGGCAATGCGGGTGATGCTCCAGGATGGGATCATCCGCCCAGCAACAGTCCCTGGGCTTCGCCCCTATACGTAGTCCTATAGAAGAGTGGTTGGCGAGTTTGTGACGACTATCGTCTTTTAAACGAGGTCACTTCTATAGATAAATACGCCTTACCTCCACTTCAAGATTTCTCGGCAAAGCTGGCAGGCTGCTTAGTATGCTCAAAGGTTGACTTGACCTCTGCCTATTTTCAAATCCCTCATGACGAGGAAAGTATTCCAAAAACCGCTGTTACCACACCATTTGGCAGTTACGAGTTTACTCGAATGCCATACGGCTTTTGTGGTGCAGCACAAACCTTTCAAAGATTTATCGATACTGTACTGCGCGACATGCATGTGGATGGGCGAGAAGTCATCCATTACATTTACATTGACGATATTTTGCTGGCAAGTTCCACGGAAGCCGAGCACCTTCAGGATCTGGAAGTGCTTTTTCAGAGACTAGACGCACATGGTCTTATCATCAACCCACTAAAGTGTGAGTTCGGCGAACAGGAGATCAACTTCTTGGGCCACAAAACAACTTCGCAGGGAATCTTCCCACTGCCTGAAAAAGTACAGGCTATTACAGATTTTGAGAGACCTATTTTCATCAAGACCCTCAGAAGGTACTGTGGGATGGTGCAGTTCTACAACAAATTCTTGCCGAACATCGCACAAATAATGGTGCCACTGAATCTGATCCTCTCAGAGAAGCCCCGTAAAAACGCTAAATAAACTGGACCCCACAAGCAAACAAGGCTTTTGAGGAGGCAAAGATCTTACTGGCGAAAGCCACACAGCTGCACCACCCATATCCTAGTGCCCCCACTGCAGTAGCGGTAAATAAGACCAGCACGACGGTTGGAGCCGTTCTGCAGCAACTCCAGAACGCAGAATGGAGGCCACTCGCCTTCTTCAAAAAGAAACTGCAACCTCGTGAACAAAGGTACTCCACTTTTGGTTGCGAATTGCTTGCTGCTTATCTAGCAGTCAAACATTTAAAATACTTTGTGGAAGGAATCTTCTTCAACATACTCACCGATCATAAGCCACTCGTTGGGGCAATGAGCAAACGCTAAGAGAGAGACATCCTCAGGGAAAGTCGACACTTGTCCTTCCTAAACCAGTTCACCACTTACATAAGGCATGTGGCTGGGGCGGAAAACATGATAGCAGACGCTCTTTCACAATGCCACGACCAAGCCGAAGAACAGGGACTGAACTCCGGTCCAGAAGATGACGGCACGCCCTACCTTTCCGCAGTCTTCGCAGATGCGGACGAGGAACTCCTCAAGGTAGAGCAGCAACAAGACGACCAACTGCAAACACTTCTAACTAATCAGGACTCACCACTGCAACTCACATTGATCGAGAAAATTTATTGTCATGTGTTCAACAGCATATGCCGATCGCAAATCCCCAAACACTAAGACGTCGTTACTTCCAGCGGGTGCACAACGTCGCATACCCTGGAATGCGTGCAGCATTGCGAATGGTCACACAACGTTTTTCGTGGCCGCACATGAAGAAAGACATTCAACAGTGGTGTGACGACTGCATTAGTTGCCGAAAAAGAAAGATCACCTGACACAATGTGGTCCCCCACAGACAACACCCCTAGAGCGAGGCTAGTTTGCCCAGGTGCACCTTGACTTGAATTACCCTCTTACACCAAATGACGGTCATACCTACCTCTTATTAATAATCGATCGTCACACGCATTGGCCGGAAATTTGTCCTCTGAAGGATGCTCGAGCGGAGACTGCTGCCACAGCCTTCATATTCACATGGATTTCTTGTTATGGGTGCCTCATAAATGTAACTACAGACCGCGGTCAGCAGTTCAAATCGGCTTTACGGGTCAATCTCATGAGCACCTTTAGTACACTGAAAATTCGAACAACAGCCTACCATCCAAGATTGAATAGCCTCGTTGAACGACTGCACCGAAAGATCAAGGATAGTCTAAAGACTCAGGTTGATCCACACTACTGGTTGCAAAAGCTGCCGCTCATACTATTGAGCATGCATGCGGCAGTCAAAGAGGACATTGGCTACAGCACAGTAGAGCTGATGTTTGGAGTCAATCAGCGATTCCCCAGGTACCTCTTAGTCCGGAACGTCGACCCCGCCCTTGTAAGCCACACGGGATATGTAGAGGTCCTTAATTGACCCTACATTATCCTAATAACACTAAACACCTTATACGTGCATCACAAGCACCCATTACTATAAAGCAATCGCATCTTTTGATCTCATTGTTGCATCTCTCTGTAGGTAGCTACAACATTTCCGTTCAGCTAATACAAACTGCTTACAATCATAATGGCAGTGCCACAAATATTTATTTTGGCTAAATAAATATGTATACCACGCACTAAAAGCCATGGAACATGCATCAGAAAGAATGAAAGATTCAGAGAAATATTTTTACACAAATCTGGCATCGAACTGAGCAATGTTTTTATAGACTCTTCTGTGAGTCGGACAAGATCCTAGTTCTCGTGGCACTAGTATTATATCCCGGCATAAACATACAGGAAGTGAAACCGTGGTCACAGAGGCAAAGAAAGACACAATATAAGCTATATTGTGTTTAAATCCAAACCTATAGATAGACTGTAGCTAAGCTAGACAGCCTGGGCCAGTGCAACTTAGGCTTACCTTGGATACTGCTCCACAGAAGACAGGTGAGAATAACAGTGTTTAATATGTCCTATCCCCAGTGTAGAGCAGACTAATAAATACAGTTGTAGATTTCTGCAGCAAGACACTATTGTAAATACCTGGATGCAAGATTTCAAACGTGCAAAGGCATGAAGCTAGCTATGGGGATTCCTCTGCCAAATGCCATAACAAGATTGTCAGTTATGCTAACATGATAGCAATCTTTAGATCTGAGAAGCTTTCTACCTTGATCCATGCCTATTTATAGACATAAATAGCTATATAGTGCCTATATAGTATAGATAACATTTTTTAAATATTGACATCTCTCTTTTTATTATTATACATCCAGATTACATATTCTGGGACATGAACATAATATCAAGGCCACTAAGATTCATTCATCATGGAGCTTAAGACTTCTATTTTTTATTCCTGGTAGCTACACCCTTAGTGGTATGCTATTTCTCTCGTGATATTCTTAGTGTTTTATTACATGCACCCAATCTGTCTGCCTGTGTGAGGCAGGCAGAATGGTATGTGATTATCTCCCATGTGACACACACTTAGCCAAATATTTTATGTGCAGCCTTTCAGCCGCTGTCTTTCAGCCCGCTGCACGTGAAGATCTTCAGGCGAGAAGGAACGGCATTCTCGCTGAGTCTCAAAAACTCCAGAAGAAAAGTCCCTCCAAGGATAACGACGCCACCAAGATTTTCTTGCCGGCTTTCCCATCTCCCTTCTTTTCCCCTTCTATATTACCTTGGATATCTTCATTCACTTAAGTTGGGATCAATACCAAAGATTTTACTCACCCTTGTCTTATTGTCCTTGTGTCTGTTTTTTGGTGCTTGCCCATAATACTCAACCTCATTTGTAAGAAAAGGATAGCATAACTTGGAGTGAGATTGTGCCTTGAAAGTGAAAGCACAGTGTTCACCAAAATTATTATCGCTCACAAAAGCTCATTCACTATAAACTTTTTGAGTATAAAAAGGGTAAATTACCCTGCATTAATAAAAATATATAACATCACCTAAACTGGTGACCTGCACCAATAACAGATCAAGGTCGACAGACAATCAGACTGGGTGTAGGAAGTGAAACTTCATGAGGGAAATAACATAGACTCTAGATAACTTGAGGTAGAAAATCAGTCACAGTCATAGATTAAATTTTTCTTTTCATTTTGTCATTGACACCGACTACTGTAGGGTAAGGTGCTAATTTTAATAATTATATCGGCAACTATTCAAATTTGTTTTGTGTTTTAAAAAAAATGATACTTACTTGCGTATGAAACAAACTGGCACACATGAAAAATATGTAACATCACAATTCTGTAATTTTGATAAAATTCTTGTACCAACTTGGTGTCAGCAGATGTATTCACAACACACCAAAGCAAATTAGATACCCATTTGAATTCCCAGTTTTTGTGACAACCTTGGTGTTATAAGCTCGTGCTCAACAACAAGTGGTGTAACCGCGCCTCAGTGAAAAAGAACATTGAGGAATTGCAATCTCACAGCACACATAGGAATTAAATTTATCTCAATCTTTCAACAAAAACAATTTGCATTCCACACCTTGGTACACATTCCACATTAACAAGATATTGCAATTAGAAATAATTATTTCCAGTTGGTCACCAGAATCACAACTTGAAAACCAGATCGCCGACCAAGCCCACACAACCTTGACGACAACCTTATTGTAGGAAATCCATCAACTTCCAACAGCGTAACTGCAAACAAGGACTTTAATGTCACACCTTACATGCCTGAAGCATCAGGTTTCTGGTTTTACTTGCTAGAAGCCGACTTCACAGCACATGCCATAACAGATGACCAAACCAAAGTCCGGTTGACGCTCAAAGCCCTACCACCACAATTACGATTATCACTTCAGGACATAGTCATGGATGGAGGAGATGACCGCTACAATAAAGTTAAAGATAAAATTACTTCTTTGAACACACTACCGGAATCAGCTCGCATAAGGAAAATTCTGGACAAAGAACGACGAGGAATCCTCACAATGGCACAGTTTCTGGCCCGTCTATGACACCTACTTGGTACTGACTCGGAATCCGTTGCACACCACAACAGCCCGTTCTTGAAAGAAATGCTCATGAGGGAAATACCGACCAACATCAAAAATGCCCTGTTGGTCAACAATATGACAACCCTAACTGCCATTGTGGAGGCAACAGATAAAATACTAACTGAATACCCAGAGTCAAACATTCCAGTAAACAACATCAGCAGTGTTCAGCCAACATACACACTACAGCCACAACACAACACAGCTATGCACAGCGACATAACTCAAACCAACAATGCTCTGACCTCACGAATGTCAAAAATGGATTTCAAAAGTAGAGCACTCTCACAGGAAAAAGACCATCTTCTGAAAAGAATTGACCACCTGGATAGAACAATCCATAACCTGGAGGACAAAATAAATAAAGAACTACAATCATTCTTGACCAGACTGCAAAAGCTGGAACAACGACCACATTACAACAATCATGGAAACAGAGGAAGAAGCACTTCCCGCCGACGTGAACCTTCTGCAGAAAACAGAACGCGTTGCCATTTCCACGGGCGCTTTGGCACAATGCTCTCAGATGCACAATACCATGTGACATGAGCAACATTTTCAACAACCAGGAGGGAAACTGAGATCCCGTGATGACAACAAGAGCACCGTCACGGCAATAACCCTCAAGAAGACTCGTCTCCTAACCATAATTGACAGAAAAAGCAAGTTCGCCTTCTTAATAGACACAGGTGCTGTCGTCTCTGTCATTCCACCTCAAGCAACCGACCTCAGAAATGAGGAAAGTTAGCAACCTTCGCGTTGCCAATGGCTCCCGCATACCCATCTATGGTGAGCGGCTGATGACCCTCAATATTGGCCTGCGAAAGGATATAACTAGGCCATTCATCATAGCCCAGGTTGACCAACCAATTATCGGTGCTAACTTGCTTGCCCACCACAAGCTTGTAGTAGACCTACATAACAGGCGGCTCATGGATACCTCTACGAGCCTGACTGCCTCCGCAGGTCTGGCTTTAGCCGGTGCAACACTCAACACCCTAGGAGATGACCCATACTGCTATAGAAAATTATTAGAGAAGCATAAAACCATCACAATGCCTATCACTGCATTGACCAAACCTAATCATGATGTGAGACACATCATCACAACAACGGGACAGCCAGTATTCGTGCGTTCCAGGCGACTTAATCCTAAAGTCGCAGACTCGGCAAAAGAAGCCATAAAAGGAATGCTGCAGGATGGGATCATCCGACCCAGTTAAAGCCCTTGGGCCTTACCATTACATGTGGTATCCAAGAAGGTTGACTGGATATTGTAGGAGACTACAGGAGGGTGAATTTCCAGACAGTACGCGGTAGCTACCCCCTAAAACACCTGCAAGACTTTTCAGCACAACTGTCAGGAAAAACCATCTTCTCAAAGGTTGACCTTGTCAGTGCCTACTTTCAAATCCCCATGGACGAGGAAAGCATACCCAAAACGGCTATCACCACCCCTTTTGGATCTTTTGACTTCACTCGCATGCCCTATGGCCTCAGCGGTTCAGATCAAACCTTTCAACGATTTCTTGACACAGTCCTTTGTGACATATCCGTTGCAGGACACCCAGTCACGAACTTCAACTACGTGGATGACATACTAGTTGCCAGCTCAAATGAGACTGAGAATCTCCAAGACCTTGAAGAACTTTTCACCAGACTAACAGCTCATGGGCTGTTAGCTCAGAAGTGATTTTGAACGCCCCAGAGTAGACTTTCGTGGACACAGAATAACCTCACAGGGAATTCTGCCGTTGCCCGAGAAGGTCAAGGCTATCAACGATTTTGAGAAGCCCGCGTTCATCAAAACGCTCCAAACATTCTGTGGAATGATGCAGTTTTACAACAGATTCTTGCATGACATTGCCTGAGTCATGGCACCATTTAACACATTTCTATCGGGGAAACCCAGAAAGAATGACAAAATTGAGTGGAACCCAGAAGCAAACCAGGATTTGAAAATGCAAAAGCAGCACTAGCTCAAGCAACAATGCTTCATCACCCATCGCCTGATGCACCAACTGCGATTGCAGTGGATGCTTCCAACACCACAGTGGGAGCAGTGCTACAGCAGCTCCAAGACAAAGAATGGAGACTGCTAGCTTTCTTCAGCAAAGAAACTACAGCCAAGGGAAAGGAAATACTCCAGCTTTGGTCGAGAATTGCTTGCAGCTTATCTATCAGTGAAGCACTTTCGCTACTTCATCGTAGGCATAGACTTTGCCATCATCACCGACCATAAACCATTGGTTGGTGCACTTCACAAACGACAGGAACGAGACATCCCTCGGGAGAGCCGCCAACTCTCCTACATCAGTCAGTTCACAACTGATATCCAGCACATTGCTGGAGAAAAGAACCAAGTCGCAGACGCCTTGTCACGATGTCATGATCAAGAGGAACCAGTCACGCAACTACCTCCTGAACCAGTCGATGCAGATTGCGATTACCTTTTTACAGCAATATTCACGGACATTGATGAAGAACGACTTCGCACGGAACAACTTCAAGACCAAGAGTTGAAAGCACTACTCATAGACGTGGATTCAACCGTCCGCTTACAACAAGTTGATGGAATTTACATGCACATACATGACAATGTGTGCCGACCTTACATTCCAAAGACACTGCGCAAGGAATTCTTCCATAAAGTGCACAACACCGCCCATTCTGGGAAGCGTGCCACAGTTCAGCAACTTGCCACGCGTTATGTGTGGCCAGCCATGAAGAAAGACATCCGACAATGGAGTGAGCAGTGCACAAACTGTCAAAAAGGCAGAATAAGTCGTCACAACTTTGTTCCATCACAAACCATACCACCAGAAGGAGGAAAGTTTGCGCAGGTACATCTCGATCTCGTGGGACCCTTACCTCACAATGAGGGGTACGAATACCTACTCACCATGATCGACAGACATACCCGCTGGCCTCAAATCTGTCCCATCAAAGATGCACGAGCAGAAACAGTCAGCAAAGCTTTCCTTGCCACCTGGATCTCACGCTATGGTTGCCCTATCAGCATCACCACAGACCGCAGTCCTCAGTTTGAATCAGCATTGTAGACCAGTCTCATGGAAACCCTTGTTTCGGTACGAATCAGGACCACCGCTTACCGTCCTTAGGTCAATGTCCTGATCAAATGACTCCACCGCCGAGTCAAGGATTCATTGAAAACACAGGCAGATACTCACTACCGAGTTGAAAAACTTCCACTCATCCTCCTAAGCATGCGAACCACAGTGAAAGAGAACATTGGCTACACATCAGCAGAACTCATGTTTGGAGTAAACTTGCGACTTCCATGCGACCTGTTGGTAAGAAACCGCAATCCTGCACTGACCAACATCACCGAGTACAACCAGAGACTCCAAAGCTTCATGAACGAAGTTGGTCCGGCACAGTCCCGACCAATTCAACCAGCAGAGGGGCACCTCGACCCCACACTCGAAACAGCGACGCACGTCTTTGTCCGCACCGACAGAGTACGGCGCCCAACGAACACCTACACACTACATCATCAAGCGAAGAGGCAAAACCGACAATGTCCATGTCTCTCGTTTGAAAGCGGCCCATGTCATAGACGACGTATTCTCTGAAAGATATTCACATGCCAGGGTAAAAATCGGAAACGTTCCGCCAGCCACACCAGGCCCAGACCGAGTTCCCACTCCAGACGCAGCACGTCCAGAGGACCGGCACGCACCACGAACCCAGACTACCAGACAACCAGCAAATTGACCACCGCAAGCCCTCACAGAACGGCGAGTACAAATAAACCCACAACTTCAAGTCAGGTTGTTGACGCAAACTACCAGGTCTGGCAGAGCAGTAGGAGCACCAGACCGCCTTAACATGTAGCTAACGCTGCGCATTTGGACGTCAGCCAAGCAGGGGAGAAAACAATACTGCATCCCTGGCTGCAGTCTGAATGGGGAGTTATGTAGAGGTCCTTAATTGACCCTACATTATCCTAATAACACTAAACACATTATACGGGCATCACAAGCACCCATTACCATTAAGCAATCGCATCTTTTGATCTCATTGTTGCATTTCTCTGTAGGTAGCTACAATATTACCGTTAAGCTAATACAAACTGCTTACAACCATAATAGCAGTGCAACAAATATTTATTTTGGCTAAATAAATATGTATACCACGCACTAAAAGCCATGGAATATGGATTAGAAGGAATAAAAGATTCAGAGAAATATTTTTACAGAAATCTGGCAACAAGCTGAGCGGGTTTTTTCTAGACTCTTCTGTGAGTCGGACAAGATCCTAGTTCTCGTGGCAGTAGTATTAAATCCCGGCATAAACATACAGGAACTGAAACCGTGGCCACAGAGGCAAAGAAAGACACAGCAGAAGCTATATTGAGTTTAAATCCAAACCTATAATAATAATAATAATAATAAAATCTTTATTGACAACCAACATGGGCATAGTATTACAATTGAAACATCTTATTTTAGGGGAACAGTGTGAACAAAGTAATAAAATTACCGCGCATAACTAAGAACAAGTTACGACATACAACTCTATCCTGCCTATGCGTATAGTAATTCTTTCCATCGCCTTAACAATGACGAGGCAGCGAGAGCATCACCAGAGCAGATTGCAACGAGGATTTCATTTGGGGAGTACATAACTCGAGTCATAAGGCTGTGTGCCGCTTAATATAGATAAACTGTAGCTAGGCTAGACAGCCTGGGCCAGTGCAACTTAGGCTTACCTTGGATACTGCTCCACAGATGACAACCTTTCAGCCCGCTGCCTTTCAGCCTGCTGCACGTGAACATCTTCAGGCGAGAAGAAACTGCATTCTCGTCGAGTCATAAAAATTCCAAAAAAGGGGTCCCTGAAGGATAACGACGCCACCAAGATTTTCTTGCCGGCTTTCCTATCTCCCTTCTTTTCCCCTTCTATATTACCTTGGATATCTTCATTCAGTTAAGTTGGGTTCAATACCAAAGATTTTACTTACCTTGTCTTATTGTCCTTGTGTCTGTTTTTTGGTGTTTGCCCATAATACTCAACCTCATTCGTAAGAAAAGGAAAGCATAACTTGGAGTCAGATTGTGCCTTGGAAGTGAAAGCACAGTTTCATTTGAATTATTATCGCTCACAGAAGATCATTCACTATTAACTTTTTGAGTAAAAAGAAGGGTAAATTACCCTTCATTATTAAAAATATATAACATCACCTAAACACACACATCTCTACAAATGAATTAAACTTCATCAGCCTAGTAAAAATTTAAAAATCCCTCCTACATCAGATCAGCAAAAGCTTGCTTATGGCGAGTGATATCTTGCAACTGCACTATGTCAGCAGGCAAGTAATTCTACACACCAACACATCTCACACTGAAGGATCTACTGCGGACATCAGAGGAGCGAGGATGAAACACCAGCTTCAGCCCATGACCTCTAGTACCAGCTCCTGGAGCCAAAAAAACATAGCTAGCAAATCCTCTGATTTCCCATGCAAAATTGTCCAATATATGATCAGGTCTGCCCTAAGAAGTTGACCTTTAATGGAAAACAAATTCAGGCTCCTCAAACGACCACCATAGTATATGCAGAAAGTCCATCAATATTTTTACTCCATCTCCTGTGGACAGACTCCAGCAGCCTGCAGTCCCCACAATATCGGCCCGTCCAAACGCAGGATGCATACTCAATAAAGGCACGAATATGTGAAACGTGTAGGGACAGCATAAATTCCCGTCACCTGCAAACAGTTGATCTCAACAAACAGTTGGCTAACCCACCAGCCTATGCAGATACCACACGATTATGATGGTAGAATCGGAGATTGGTGTTTACACTGATGCCCAAGTCTCTGTGTGTTGGGACAAACTTTAATACTCTGCCCTGCAGGACGTATTGGTTATCAACCCAGCACAACACACTTATCCGGATTCAGTCCAAGGTTCCACGACGGTGACATGACCGCCAGTTTGCACAATTTGACAGGCAGCGCATGCAAACATTTATAAGAAATATGTGATGCACGCGTGAAATATTGAGATGAAGCGCCCGTGAAGATACCTTCCCCAATATTGCACGCGGAGACAGTACATTGCAGGTAAGCAAATCTTCAAAACTATTTATTGTGCTGCAATTTTATGCAAGCATTTCCTCCATAGCATAAGAATTCAAGCTGACACCAAGATTCCTAATCACTGCGCATCACCATCATTGAAGAACTACTAATTTTTTTGATCGAACAGTCCGGATCGCCAGCGGTTACTGAGAGAAACGAACAAAAACCTATATAGCATATATTGGAGGGAGAATAAAAAATTGGCGATTCACAATACAACGCGCGATATTAGTCAAGATGAAGCGCATCAGCGTTTGGTATCAATACAACAATAGCTAAACTGCTATTTTGAATTAAACCCTGCATGGTTTGAATGACAATTTAACATTAGTGCATTTTGACCATAGATGAAAACGAACACCGACGTCAAACACGTTATGTAAACAAGTTTGCTCCAACATTCATTGAACAGACAGCGGAGTGGAAGTGCAAAATTACGTATTTATAGTAATGGCAATTTTTAATATGAACTAACAATAATTGGTAATTATAATTTATATCTATTATATGAAAGAGTATCATCTAGACGTTACATTATGTTTTGTAGAACGCCTGTTTGGTGGAAGACGTTTAGCGTCTATGTGCGGTCATGTCAAACTCTACACACATGTAATTCTGCAGTCAGTTACGCGGCGCTCGCAACACTAGCTCTCCGCTGCATATATATTAGCCGGTATCTTTGACCGTAGCGCACGTAACTCTACTATCATACTCTGCGAGCGCACGCAAAGGTCTAGATATGCCGATTTCAGCTTGTGAGTCGCACGGCTGGTTCGGTTCTTAATATTCGGCGATGAAAACGCACGTTATGTTCTCAACCCCATGCAACTGTATCAAACCCACTTGCAGTGAATGGACACCTTGAGCGGCAGACTCAGTGTCCTTGCGTGAGTCATAAGCATATGCTTTGAACTTGCATGAGAGACTACTAGAGATGTGATCAATATAAATCAGGAACAACAGCGGCCCAAGTACAAAACCCTGGAGCACTCCACTCGTCACAGCAACTGGGGCTTACTGGGCTGCTTACGCTGCCATTCGCACAAATGCTCATCATTCTGCCAGAGCTGAATGCATAGATCCAGACCAGCATTAAATTACAAATGCCCAAAGATTCCAATTTGAACAGGAGCACAGCATGACTCACCACATCAAATGCCTTTGAGAAATCCAGCATCACAATATCCACTATACATCCCTCATCAATCCACCTCCCAACATCATCATAAGTCAACAGCAATTAGTCCTCAGTGCTATGGCCTCTCCATAAACCATACTGATGAGGTGATATAATAAAATTGCTCTCAAGATAATCAGTCAACTGTGATACAACTATTCATTCCATCGATTTGCAGCAAACTGATCTCAAGCTCACAGACCTGTAATTCAGAAAATCAGTGTGGGACTTGGTAAGTCACAAATATCCAAACTTAACATGTATACTGCGATGGTACCGTTCAACAAGGAGAGGTTGCCTGCGCTGTGTGGAGTGCCGCCTTTAAACTGCTTTCCCACCTTCTGTGGCATAGCTCTATTGTCAGTGCTGAACTCAGTGCAGCCTACTAGTGCTACTACGCCCTGCTGTTTGTGGCTGTGAAACCTGGGAGGTACGTTGACATTAGGGACTCTCTAAGCACAGTGCAAGCTCCCAAACCTTCCTGAGGCCTCCTCAAACTATCTGATTGACTGCATTTGCATGCAAATGGCAACTTTTTGACCTGACTCTATTGCAGTTGAGTCCAGCGACATTGGTTTAATGGGAAATAAAGCTGCAGAGGAGGCTCTTTGCCTGCTTCTCCCTGTGAAGTTCTTGCTACCCGCTGATGATCTAACCCGTGCCCTAGACCGGTACCATAATGCTGCCTGGCAGCAGCAGTGGACTGTAAGTAGCTCACCCTACTTTTCATACAAGCTATTGCTTGGTTGCTCTGTGCAGGAGAGTCTTGACAGACATTCTCAGGTTGCCCTCACTCGATTTTGCCTATATACCTGCTATTTGAGTTGCCGACGCTACTTCACAAAGACCCAGCATGCCCAATGTGTATCCTGTGCTACAAGCTTGACCATACACCATGCCATGCTGCGGTGACTGGAGTTCTCAACTCACTAAGGAGCCCTGCGCAGCTCCTGTGGTGCCAGATTGCACAATTGGGCACAGAGTTGAGACCATTACGTGCATTTTCATTGCCGAATATTAAGAACCAAACCAGCAATGCGCCTCAGAAGCAGAGATTGACATATCTAGACCTTTGCATGCGCTTGCAGAGTATGTTTATTGAGTTACATGCGCTACTGTTAAAGATACTGGCAAATGTATATACAGCGGAGAGCTAGAAGTGGAAGCCCTGCATAACTGACTGCAGAATTACATGTGTGTAGAGTTTGAGATAATCGCATGTAGACACAAAAGTCTTCCACCAACCAGGCGTCCAACAATACAGAATGTAACATCTAGATGATACTCTTTTATATGGCAGTTAGAAATTATAGTTAATTAACAATCTTTGTCAGTTCTTATTAATAATTGCCATTACTAACAATGCGTAATTTTGCACTCCCACTCCACTGTCTGTTCCATGAATGTTGCAGCTAACTTATTTACATAACATATGTGATGTCAGTGTTTGTTTACATATATTGTCAGATTGCAAGAACATTAAATGGTCGTTCAAACCATGCAGGGTGTAATTCTATATTGCAGTTAAGCTATTGTTGCATTCATACTAAATGCTGTGCTGCACTTCATCTTGACTAATACTGCGCTTTGTATTGTGAATTGCCAATTTTTTATTTTCCTACCAAAATATGCAATATTGGTTATGTTAGTTTGTTTTTCTCTGTGACCGCTAAGGATCCGAACTGTTCGGTCAAATAAATTTATCCGTTCTGCTATGATCTCACCTTCTGCTGCAGAACAGTGATTTCTGCTTCAGGAGCTGTTGGTGGTGACAGCATCATCTGGCTTCTTTGGAGTTAGGATGCCTTGATTGTGCTCTCCGTACCCTATCAAGAATAGGTTTCATTACAATAAAACATTTAGGTTGGTACGTCTGGCAATCCTGCTCTACCGCTTTTTGCTGAGAACCATCATACAAGTTTTTGAGAGGAACTATGTATTTTATGGAGGTGGGAGGGGCCTAGACCACTGTCAACAGCTCCTGAAGAAGAAATCACCGTTCTGCAGCAGAAGGTGAGATCCTAGCAGAACGGATAGATTTCATCCCAAGAACTGTTGGCGGTGACAGCAAAGAATAGCAAGTAGTGAAATACTTATAAAAGTCGTATGCAATTTACGCAGGTGGTATATTAAACTATAAATATGTCCACTCATAATGCAGGCTTAAAATCAACACAATCCTTACCTCCTGAATTAGGATTGTCTGAGCAACATTAGAAGAGTTGGTTGGTTTATTATAGAATCAGTTGTTAGTGCTGGCATAAAACCAATCCCTGGCCTGGACAATCTGATCAATCATCACACCCTTGCAAAAGCGTGTGAAAGGCCTGCTTCATGGTGCGAATGGGCAGAGTATTGTTGTATGCCCACTAGTCTCAGGACGTGTTTTAACCAACGGGCATTAGTTTGTTTGGTAACTGTACGTTTAGTGGCCCAGGACAAAGAACAGCTGCGTTAGCTTAGCTCTCCTTGAGACCTCCGCCGCTCTAAGTGCAAGGGGGTTGACAATAAAAATCACAGAAATGTGTTACGTTGGTTTGTGTGACATTGGTAGCGTGCCAGATTGCACAATTTGGCAGGAAGCGCACGCAAACATTGATAAGAAATATGTGATGCGCACGTGAAATCTTGAGATAAAGCGCACGTGAAGACACCTTTCAAAATTTTGCAAGCGGAGACAGTACATCGCACGTAAACAATTCTTCAAAAATATTTGTTGTGCTAAAATTTCTTGCACGCATTTTCCTCCATAGCATATTAATTCAAGCTGACACCAAGATTCCTAACCACTGCGCATCACCATCAATGAAGAACTACTAATCTCTGAGACCAAACAGTCCGGATCGTCATCGGTTACTGAGCAAAACGAACGAAAACCAATATCGCATTTTTTTGACGGGAGAATAAAAAATTGAAGATTCACAATACAACGGGCAATATCAGTCAAGTCAAAGCCCATCAGCGTTTGGTATGAATGCAACAATAGCTAAACTGTAATATTGAATTACGCCCTGCATGGTTCGAACAACAATTTAACATGACTGCAATCTGACAATAGATAAAAACGAACACCGACGTCACACACGTTACGTAAACAAGTTTGCTGCAACATTCATGGAAGAGACAGAGGAGTGGAAGGGCAAATTAAGCATTGTTAGTAATGGCAATTCTTATCAAGAACTGACAGGTATTGTTCATTATAATTTATAACTACTATAAGGAAGAGTATCATCTAAATGTTACATTCTGTTTTGTATGACGCCTGGTTGGTGAAAGACGCTTACGTCTATGTGCGGTCATGTCAAGCTCTACACACATGTAATTCTGCAGTCTGTT